>MSJI02000444.1:0-46375 GCA_001931905.2 Cladosporium sp. IMV 00045 | reverse complement strand
AGGCGAAGCAACAGCGAGCCGGACGCGGGGCCCCCTATCCCACGCTCCGATGTCAAGCAGCCAGGCAGTGCCCATAGCAGCCTCCCCGACATACGGATCGAGGACATTTCCTCCTAGTCTGACGCCTGATCATGTAGCTTCACCAGGTCCCTCATCGCCCTCGTCGTCAGAGTCCAACATGACCACGTCACTTGATAGTCTCGCCAGCAAACTCACCGTGTCGCCGCAAACAATCCCCGAAGCACAAAAGGTAGACCATTCGCTTGACCGGGCCATGGATCATATCACCTCGCCGCTCATGTCACCCACGTACGATGGCAACAATCCTCTTAGTAGAAATTCGAGTACACGATCGCTACGTATGGGACGTGCTTCCAGAATCCCTGGAATGGGCTCCAGTTCAAGAAGATCGTCGCGCCGTTCTGGCGATCCGAATCAAATGTCTGCTAGTCCCGCGCATGCATTCTTGTCGTCATGGAATAACCGCGATGCTACCTCCGAGCCTGCTCAAGTCGAGCCCAAGCCTGACGACGAGGGCCAGTCGATCGGATTGAATAACGAATACATCATCGGTCGGACAGTGAATCGTGGTGGCTTCGGCGTTGTTAAGGAAGTTCACTCATTCAACCCAAGGACTGGAGATAGCATCATTAGAGCCGTCAAAATTGTTCGCAAGCAGGTCCAGGGTCAGAACGAAGATGAAAACGAGAAAGCCCAACAGGAACTCGAACATGAAGTTTCCGTCTGGCGATATCTCAGCCACCGCAACATCCTCAGCCTACACGCTGTGTACGACACAGATTTTGCTACTTTCTGCGTCATGGATCTAAACGTTGGTGGCTCCCTGTTCGACCTGGTGGCCAAGCAGCGGACATTGGCCGCAAGCAACGGCGGCTCAAAAGGACTGGACGGCTCTCTCGCACACCGCTACGCCTACCAGCTCGCTTGCGCACTACGTTACCTCCACGAAGACATCCGCGTGTGCCACCGCGACATCAAACTGGAAAACTGCCTCGTCGACCTTTCCGGCCCCAACGCCGACACCGAAGGCGGCAACCTGCGCCTCTGCGACTTCGGCCTCGCAGACTTCCTCCACAGCGGCAGCATGGACGACCACACCAGCGAGCAACTCGACGACGGCACGCTCGGCATGCATTCCAGCCACAGCAACAACACGCGCGAGCACCTCCGCACCACCTCTTCAGTGATCGGCACGCTCGAGTACGCGTCCCCGAAAGGCCTGACCGTCAACCGCAAATTGTACGAAACCGCGGGAGACGTCTGGGCCTTCGGCGTCGTCGTCTACGCCCTCTGCACCGGCGACCTGCCCTTCCGCCACGCCATGCCGAGCAAAACCGTCGAGCTCATCATGCACTCGGATTTCGACGTGGATGCTCTGCGGCAGGCGGCTGCGGGCTCGGAGGGCGCGATCGAGCTCGTCAGGGGGTGTTTGGAGCTCGATGTCGATTTGAGGTGGACCATTGGCGACGCGCTGAGGAGTCCCTGGTTCGAGGGGTGTGTGGAGGAGGAGGATGTGGAGAGGAAGAGGAGTATTTGGGGGTGAAGGGTGGCGAGAGTCGGTCAAGGAAATCTGCGAGGTATAGGAAGAGATGGGAGGGAATATTACGATTCAGACGAACGACGACATGGCTTGGACCGGTATGGGATTAGGCTGGCGAAAAGAAATCGTCAAGGCAACAACGACAAGAACGAAAAAAGGAAACAGGGGAACAATCTCATCTCTCTAGCGACGGCGCTCAACGAGGAAATCAACGACGGGATATGGGACCAATGGACGGCGAAAAACGAAATAAGAAAAGATATTGATTGGCACAGGGGAAAAAGAAAGGCTCTCCCAACTCACGATATTTTTTTTTTTTTTTTGCTTTCAAGAGGCGTTCTGGGAGCGAAAGACTTTATGGTCTGTTCTTGTTTTTTTTTTGTTGCTGGGTGTTTTCGGTCGGACTGCTTCTACGATGCGATGCGAAAATGGGCAACAAAAAGAGAAAAGGAAACAAAAATTGCAAACTCCGGAAAGATACCCTGTTTTGATTCAATTCGGATTTATACCCTCTTTCACTTTCACGAGCCTTGGGGTTTTGGTATTGGTATCAAACTTTTGTTCTTCTGATTTCTGGCCGATTCATCATGGCGCATGCAAGTGTTATTAGGTACTTACACGTTTTGATATCATTGTAAGAAGAGCGAATTGAAAAACATCCAACACTCGAAAGAAGTAAAACATGTCCGAACGTATTCCGACTTTGATTATATATGTACCCGATTCGAGGATTTTCCGCATCAATGTCGGCTTTCGATGGTGAATTGGAGGAGGTTGGTGGAAATTGTAATAACTACCTAGGTAGCGAAGAGGGAAGATTTGCTCGCTGTTCGACGTTCGATGTGCGATTTCACCCAGCCACGCCGAATCGTACAGTATGTCGAGTCATGGTCTTCACGTACATTATTTGATGCATGCATGCATGTCATCTGTCACCTGCTGTCTGCGAACCACACGTGCTTGCTAGGGCACGTGCTTTCCATCTATTTCTTGGGTGAAAGTGGTGCGCGATGTATGCCTTCCAAGAACAGTTTCTATGCACACGAAGAGAAGAGCAAACCCCTAGAGCTCTTGACGACCATTCAATCGGCAATTGTAGAAGACCCGATGAAGCCATTCCAGGCTTTCAGGCCCGCGGAACGAGAAGTCGAACGATAGAGATGTCTCATAACACAGGCAATAGTACCGACGTTCCGGCAGGTGTCGGCAGTGGAAAAGGGAAACCATCCCAGCACGTCTCGACCATGGGTAACCCGTCTCACTGGGATTCCTTAAGGCTGAGAATTGGAGAGCACAGAGCGCGAAGTGAGTTCTGCTTTTCATCATACTGCTCCACTCGACTCTGCTTAGGATGCGGCTCTCGACCTGCTCTCTCCAGATGTCTCCCAACTCCGAGACCTCGTTACGTCAGGGCGCCAAAAAAGTGAGTTCACGCTTTGCCTTTGCTCCCATGATCGCAACCATGCGCAATTGTGCAGCCATCCGTTTTTTTTTGATTCCTCAGCCTTCCGGCGCCGGAGCTTTCCCACCATGAGCGGCGCGCGACTGATGACTAGGCACACTCTGTGGGTGTGTGTCTGATCAGTTCCGTATTTATATAAAGTCAGCGCTTCATGTCTCTTCCTCGTCGCTCGCACTTCTGCTGCTGCTGCGCGCTTGAATGGCGCTTTACTACTGCTGGTTGACTGTTGCTGCTGCTGCTGCGACGACGAGGTCTGGTTAGAGAATAGATATATCACATATCATAACCACTCGCCGCGACAAGGACGCGATCATGGTGCTCGTACGTTTCCTATCTTCCCACAAAACACACACACCCTTTCCCACTCTCCGACTCTAACAACAACCCTCCCAGATCGGCTGCTGCGAAGCCGTCATCGCCATCTTCTTCCCACCCCTCGCCGTCCTCCTGCGCAAAGGCTGCAGCGGCTCGCTACTGATTAACATCCTGCTCACCATCCTCGGCTGGATCCCCGGCGTCATCCACGCCTGGTTCATCATCGCCGCCGAGCCGGGCCATCACCACGACAAACACCCTCGGTCCTCGCACAGCTCGCGCCACAGACACAGCAGTGGAGGCAGACATCATCACCACCATGGTCACGGGGGTGGTAGCTCGCACGCGGGACGCCATCACCACCATCACGGACATCATGGGAGTCATACGGGCAGACATCACTCGCGTCCGCCCAGGAAGAGCTATGATCGCGATGGGTATGGGGGTGGGATTGCGCCGCCGAGGTATGGTGGTCCGCCGCCGATGAGGCCGGGCAGTGAGTATGGGCCTCCTCCTCCGCCCATGCAGGAGATGGGGTATGCGCCGCCGCCGATGAGGAGTCGGTATTAGATGGGGAGAGGTTTTCGCGGAGTGAGTTGAATGTGAAGCGTGCTCTCACTTGGATGGAATTGTCGTTCTTATCACTTTCGATCTGGGTAGGCACTTCCCGGAGGGGTTTCCCCGTTGAGTTATTGATTTTCTGTACTATAGACCGTATCTTTATTGCGGCAAGCAAGCATCTAATAGACATTTCTTCTCGTCTGAATGATGGTGTTTATTTTCATCGTATCTAACAAACACGAAATACAGAGGCTATCTCGCAATCTTATCAGCCAGCAAACCTCAGCTGAGCGACAAAACCCTGGTAACTTGCGCCTCAATGAACGCCACAGCTGGAAACAGGCCAACCGCGCCGTAAGGAGCAGCATGTCAATCAAATGCACCTATCACAGCACTGCACAGATGTTAACTCTTCCTCCTTTGAGCTGATGGCTTTCTCCCATCACGAGCCTCGCCGATAGATTTCGATATCGCATGCACTGGCAACTCTAGTTCAGAGTCGAGGCCCATCTTCCTCCCCTCCACTAATCGCATACAATGCACAGGACGTCCTCGTCGACGGCTCGATCGCAAGAGGTAAGCAGTCTTCAAATCAAATACCATCTTACTGCGACCTGACATGCACACAGAGCAAGTCCTGCTGCTTCTCGCGAGCACCGCCGCCGCAAGAACGATCAGCACCACTCTCGCTCGCCGCGATGCCGCCGTGAACTGGACTTACACAGGCTGCTACCGCGACAATGTCAGCGCGCGCACGCTCGCCTACGCCTCGCATAAGGACTTCGCCGTTCAGACGGTCGAAACATGCACAACCTGGTGCGCAGCGAACAACTTCAATATCTGCGGCCTCGAGTACGGATCCGAGTGTTATGGCGACTACAGCCTGCCTGGCGGCGCAGAGGCAGCACCGGAGACTGACTGCTCTATGACTTGCGCAGGTAATTCGTCGCAGATTTGCGGTGGAGGGAGTCGATTGAGCGTTTACGCTTCTGGGAAAGCTGGGACTGGTCCGGTTACGAATCCGGGTCCTAATGGCTGGGGGTTCCTGGCTTGTTATTCTGATGCCGGAAGTGGGAAGAGGACGCTGAGCACGCCGCAGAGTGTCGATGCTGGGTCTGGGGGGATGACGGTGGCGGGTTGTGCGGCTGCTTGTAGGGCGGGTGGGTATAGGTTTGCTGGGGTGGAGTATGCGGACGAGTAAGGTTTCTTACGACTGGTATCTGAGTTGCGCGGTTCTGATTCTTCTGCAGATGCTATTGCGACAATCTCATTCGTGAGCCGGGAACAGTCGCCACCAGTGGGTGCAATATGGCTTGCGCTGGGAACTCGTCTGAGTTCTGTGGTGGCTCGAATCGTCTCAACGTCTACGAATCTTCCGGCCCTTCAGCTCCTCCTGACAATGACACTCCGGCTGCGTGGACGGCGCTGGGGTGCTTCACAGACAACGCCGGGGCTCGCACGCTAGGAACCCAACAAGAAGTTCCTGGCGGGTACAAAAATATGACCGTCAGCGGTTGCCTTGACGTTTGCGCGAGTCTGGGCTACGCTTTTGGCGGTGTCGAGTACGCGCAGGAATGCTTCTGCGGCGATGCGGTTATTAATGGTGGGTCTTGCGCTGCGGATCAGAAGAGTTGCTATATGCCTTGTAGAGGTAACACGGCTGAGATCTGTGGCGGTTTTAGTCGGTTGAATTTGTATTTTGCTGGATTGCAACCGCCTGTGTCGTCTTGTGCTCAGAATGGGGCATCGACAACGCGGACGACGAGTTCGACTTTTATTGAGAGCACGACTTCGTCGAGTGTTTCTACATCGTCGAGCGTTTCGACGACGACATCTGGTTTGACAAGTTCGACTACATCCAGCATTGTCTCGAAGACGTCTTCATCGACATCGAACACTTCGTCCAGCGTTGCAGGGACAACAAGTTCAAGCACCACATCCTCAAGTATCACATCAAGCACAAGTACAACGCCAAGTCTAAGCTGCCCAACATCCACCCCAACAGCATGCCCGTCATTCTGGACATCCGTCGTCGCCGACCTCGCCCCATCAATGCGTGACACCAAAGGCGAATGCACCGACTTCGCCCGCGCCGCAATTCGCTATGCGTTCCACGACGCCGCAACCTTCTCAACCAAACTTCCTTTCTACGCACCCGCCGCAGGAGGCGCAGACGGCTCCCTCCTCCTATCCGCCAACGAAATCAACCGCGCCGACAACGACGGCCTGCACGACTACCACACCACGTTCAAACAAAAGTTCACCACCTACAGATCCCTAGGCTACTGCCTCAGCGCCGCCGATCTAATCCAATTCTCCGGCTCGCTCGCTGTCCTAGCCTGCCCCAGTGGCCGGGTTGGTCGCGTAACCGTAGGTCGCACCGACACCACGACGGAAGCGCCACCCGACCTCCTCCCCGCTGCTTTCGGCCCTTCAGCATCCCACGACACGATCTTCCAACTCTTCGCAGACAAAGGCTTCAGCGCACGCGACCTCGCCGCCCTCCTCGGCGCCCACAGCACATCGCGAGCGAACTTCCAAACCGCGCACGGCGTGCCGGCCGGCTCGTCGCAGGACGACACGCCTGGTCTTTGGGACGTGCGGTATTACAATCAGACGTACTTCCCGCCTGCCGCCGGGAGTGACGTGGTTCGCTTCGAGAGTGATGTGAATTTGAGCGATGAGGGCACGGTTGTCGGGAAGCAGTTCAAGAGTTTTGTGGGGAATCAGGCGACTTGGGGAGCGAGTTTTGCGAGCGCTTGGCAGGCGATGGGGATATTGGGGATTCCGAGGGCGAATAGGGCGGGGTTTGTGGATTGTACTGGGGTTGTTGTTGCTGCTTTTCCGAGTTGATGGGGTGACGTTGATGGATCGCGGTGTTTGTCTGTTTCAGGAAGGCTTATTTACGTGCGGCGTTTGACGACTAGTTAGAGGCGTGATGGGTAGAGCTCGTTGATTCATAGTCCCAGTATGAAGCAATACTTCATCGTGAGACTAAACAACCATTGATGAATGAGGGTTTATTCCTCTAACAAGGGAGTCCTGCTACTCCTGCCTTCCTTTCGGGTTGGATATTGTTGCTCAATGCCAAAAGGTAGACTCTGGGCATTGAATGGCTTATCAACATCGAAGTCAAAGTATGCGTATACTGTGTCTTTAGATGGTGATCACTTCCCGATCTGCGTCAGAATACCTCGTCATATGCGTGTCTTCAAGACCTGGCAGGTTTCTTGTCCTGACGATTGTAAGTAGTGATACAAAACGGCCACGCGGCATTGCCTACGAGCCCTATATTTCCCAATCGTGAACAACAAGGCCTTGATCGGGAGGACATGCTTTCTTTCGATGAAGGTCAGAACGTGAAGTTGAAAGTGTCGCGCGGGCAGTATTTCTCCTCTAGAAAACGCGGGCAAAACTTCCAAAGCCAGACGACCACTTTCCCAATCCGGCTGAAAGCACTCTTTCCCCACCCGACGAAAGAATACCCTTTTCAACGTCCACGCATCTCATCATCAACATCCCCTCCAATCACCACCTGCTTATCCCTCCAAAACTCTCCCCGCAACGCACCGGCACGCGGCAGGTAGACTAATGCCCCATAGATCTGCATCCCCCATGGGGCTGCGATCCGTCATCACGAGGCTTCAAGCCCACCGGGGGGAGTTGTTCGTCAGCAGTGGGAGAGGCTCATCTGGCCGAAAAGTAGGCTTGTAACCGTGACATACGGTTCTGTCTTCTTCCTTATCCGAGGATGCGCCAGTGCGGCCATGTTCGGGCATTGGAAGTGCTACTTAAGGGCATTGAGGTCCCGGTTCGTTGGAGATGATTTTGTTTCAAGCACGGGATCTTTCCTGCTCATTCCCTAATCCTCGTCTTCTATTATTGAAGAGTCTGCGGACTTCGGAAAGACACTTGTAGCCCATCTTTGATTGCTCATACGACTACATCATGGCGCTTCAGGACGAGAAGAAAATCGACATCGAGACCGAACATGCCGAGAACGTCGTCGAGTCTGAGCTCGGGGGCGTTGAGAAAGTCGACTTCGTGCCTAGCATTGAAGAGGCGGCTGCTTCAACGGCGGCGTGGTTGATTTCTGTTACTGTGTCCTTGGGTGGATTCGTGAGTCCTGTCCTTCTCCTTCCATAGGAAAGACGACTTCTTTCCGGCCTGAACACATGCCTATTGCAGAATGGAATGGCTGAGAACAAGGCGGTCAAGCTAACAAATTCCTTGCTAACTCTTCACAGCTCTTTGGCTATGACACAGGCTATATCTCCTCCGTCCTTGTCACCATTGGCACTTCCCTCGGCCACGAACTCTCCTCCAGCGAACAGGAGCTTGTCACATCTTTGACCAGCGGCGGTGCACTCATCGGAGCTGTCGGAGCCGGCATGACTGCCGATCGCTTTGGACGCAAGATGCCCATATGGGCAGCCTGTATTGTCTTCATGATCGGCACGACACTGCAGACGGCCGCTTACTCCGTTCCTCAATTCGCGGTTGGCCGTTTCGTCGTAGGACTTGGTGTTGGCAGCGCGGCTATGGTCGTCCCTCTATACATCGGCGAGCTTGCACCGGCCAAGTACCGTGGAAGAATGGTAGCCTTCAATAACATGTCCGTCACCTTCGGCCAGCTCGTTGCCAGTGCTCTGGGAGCTGCTTTCGCCACGGTCCCTGGGGAAAGCTGGCGCGCAACTGTAGGCATCGGCGCTGCACCTGCGATTCTCCTCGCCGGAATGCTCTTCTGGTGTCCCGAGTCCCCTCGCCAACTCGTCTCCCATGGTCGCACCGCCGAAGCTGATCGAGTATTGCTGAGGCTTTACCCAACATCGTCCGAGCAACAACGCCAAGAGAAGATGACAACCATCTCTTCATCTTGTGAGGCTGCCACAGAAAACTCCCTGTCCAACGAAAGCCTGATGACATCCTTCTCTCGCATCTTCACCAATGGCCAGACTGGACGGGCGGTGCTCACAGCTTGCGTCGTCATGGCCATCAGCCAACTCGGCGGCTTCAACACTCTGATGTACTACTCGGCCACACTCTTCTCCATCGTCGGCTTCGACAACTCCACCGCCGTCGCCATCACCGTCTCCGGGACCAACTTCGTCTTCTCCATCCTCAACATCGTGCTCGTGGATAAATTCGGGCGCCGCCAGCTCCTCACCGTCACCGTGCTCGGCATGTCCATCTGCATGCTCATCGCCGCCGTCTCCTTCAGCTACATCCCCATCGACCTCTCCACACTGGAAGTAGAAAGCTCCTCGATCGGCTGGCCCGGCACTCTCGTCCTCGTCACCATCATCTGCTACGTCGGCTTCTACTCCACAGGTGTCGCCACCATCGCCTGGATCGGCACGGAGCTGATGCCTATCGAGGCGCGCGCGCTCGGCACCATGCTCAACACCGTCACCTGCTGGAGCACCAACATCATCATCTCGTCGACTTTTCTGAGCATGATGAAGGGCATCACGCCGAGTGGCGCGTTTGGGTTCTACTGCGGGATTTGCTTCTTGGGTTGGCTGTTTGTCGTTTTCTTCTACCCGGATGTCAAGGGAATGCCGTTGGAGACGATCCGTGAGGTCTTCCAGCATGGGTTTGGGTTGAAATTTTCCAAGCAGTGGCAGAGGGAGCACAAGCATGAGAAGAAGGCTGTGGAGGCTGCTTTTGGGCATTGATGTGGAAAGTGAATAAATGATATATTTTTTTTTCGAGAACTTTCGTACGACATGATGGTCTTGTGGTCATTTGATGGATCAACCGAGCTCTCAGAGTGATGCTTATGGTGTATTAGAATCAAGATCAGAGCACCAAGCGGATGTATAGTATGCTCTAGAAGCCAACGCGTACTTGGCGTAGAGATACAGTGGTAGGGCATGATGAAGATCCATGACGAGCAACGTCAATGTTTGCTTAGACGATGACTGTCTGCAGTCCAGCGATGAGCGCGAGCCAGCACGCCTCACGGAAGTCTCGCCAGACAATCTAGATCTTCTTGCCCCAACCACCCCACTGGCCCTGACCCTGGCCGGCCTGGCCCCACTGGTTGCCTCCTTGGGCACCATTGTTCTGGTTCCACTGGTTGGCTCCCTGGTTGCCTGCCTGGGCACCAGAGTCCTGAGAGCCAGAAGACGATTGACCATCACCAGAGGTAGGGACGCTGGCTGTACCCTCTGAGCTGCTGGAGTCCTCGGTGGAAGACGAGGTGCCGTTCGCGCCGCCCTCCTGCTGGGTGCTGTCGCTTGACGAAGAGCCGCTGCTGGCACCATCCAGTTGACCCTGGATGAAAGTCAGAGCGTCCTGACCGTAGACGTCGCCGTAGCCTTGGTGAGTCGACTCGTCGTTGCCGTCGCAGCAGTAAGGGTCCGCGGCGTCGCAGTAAGACTGCATCTTGGCGCTCGACTGATGGGTCACGAACGTTAGCGTTTGTTTGATTGGTTGACAAGCTCACTCATATGCACATACCGAGCAGGTGTAGCCAGAAGGACGGGCGGAGAAGCCACCAGCACTGCAAGTGCCAACGCCGTAGTCGAGAGAGCTGACGAAGCGGGGACTGCCCATCTCGATGACGGCGGCAATAGCGCTCAAGGCGCTGGAGTCGATGGCCGGGCTGGAGTCAGTGTAGCCGTTTGAGTCATCAGGGCCGCCACAGAAAGCATTGTCGATGATCTGGCCGCCCTGGGAGTAACCAACCAGAACCAGCTGGGTATCGGGACACTGCTCGTGGAAAGAGTTGACGGCAGAGGCAACAGCCTGAATGCCCTTGGTCATCGACGTGGAGTAGTCGTCGCCGCCGCAGCTGGACTGGCCTCCGCTACGAAAGCGTTAGTCTTTGTGGTGGTACAATGAAGGCAGTGACTGCTATGCAGCGCTATAGGTGGTAGCATACCAAGCCGGGTAATCAATTGCCTCGCTGGTGGCGCCAGAGTAAGCACCAAGGACAAGGTCGACGACAACGCCAGCGGTGCCGAATCCCTCCGGAGCTGTGGTTTCGCGAGCTCCGAAGACGTGGACGTCCGGGCAGCTCTGGCGCGCCTTCAAGGCGGCGATGGGGGAAGCGCCACAGTGAGCCAGCAGCAGGGCGGAGGCGGCAACGAGAGAGTTGTGCATGGTGAAAGGAATGAAAGTGGGTAAAGACTTGGGGTAAAGATGGACTGGAGGTAGGAAAAAGTATACAAGGACTTAGCCCTACTTCCTACCACGTGAATTTATAGTCCACAAGGCATTGCTTGACTTTGGATCCCTGGTGCTTCAGGCGTGTCGTCCGGGGTTCTGTGGATGAAATAGACAAGACTGCCCGATGCTTGAAACGACGAGTCCATGTAGGATTGTTGGATTAGTTTGCGGGTCTCGCACGGTGGTCTAGTACCGGATGATCTCACGAATTCGCCTCCCCTCCTGCTTCTCCGATGTCGAGAGAAGTGCGTCCCTTGCGGGCATGATTCAAGAAACAATGGTGGCTCTTCCAAGTCTTTCAAAGGAGAGAACAGGTGATCTGATCGTGCTTCAGGCCATCATCCCATCGGCCTTGGTATGGCGTTTTTCGGAGGCTTGTATCCCGGAACTGAGCTGCTTAGATGGCGCTCATAGTGTTAGGAGCAATAGCGAGCCTCGCCGCCAGCAATGTTCCAAGGCTAATTAAATGCTTGTGCCGATCCAGTGGCCAGGCGATTCGTCTTTGTTTCGATTGTTTTCTTCATTAACCGGCGACACTAGTTCTGGTGGACGGAGGTGAGGATGAAGATCAGAGTAGGCCCGCACCGCGCCGAAAGGCCCATGAAACAGGGCTGTGGGGAAAGTGACAGCTGCCGAAATGATCACCCGACAAAGTCTGGGCCTCGGAGACGCCTTGTTTTGTTCACTCTGCCGTTGAGGCCTTGAGATTGCTCTTACGCTAGGTTTACGTCCTCAACGTGGCGGGGTTTGTTGCTATCGTTGCAGATCCCTATTGTTCCTTCAAGGCCTTTTACTCACGCAGAGGATAACACCGAGACTATCACAATGCAAACGGTACGAGCACTGTGTACTATACCACTTCTTATCTTGCCTATGCATGTATGAACAGGCCAGTCGCACAATAAGCACAGAGAGAGGTAGCCAACTGAGGACTGGACCGATGAAACACGAACTGTACCTGGTCATGCTCAATTCTGAGGTTTATGCAACATACAGTGAAGACTGTACATCGCACATCAGGCTATACACGACTGTTGCTATATCTACATGTAATAAAGCCAGAAACTGGACATAGCTTTCGCAATGCATCAAGCCATCAACCATGAGCGGAGGAACATAAGATTGCCCTTTGGTCCTCTCATATATGCAGGAACACGAGAACTGATCAGCCGGGATGAAAACAACCAATTACACACCAAAAGACTTCTCTGGACTTCTCTGGTGGCACAGGCCCGCTACTCATGTCACATTTAGCCGCGAGTTTGTGGCGTTTCTATTGCTTGACATGCGACCCTGTTGCCTGTCATGTCTGTCTACCTGCGACCTATAACTTACACAGCAATCAGGAAGCACGGAGTGCCGTCGCCCGTCGCATAGTCGTCGTCCAACTTTGGAGTATGTGGCTTTGTATCCGCATTTTCACCACTCAGCAACGAAATGATGTCTACGAATCCATGGGTACGAGACCTTTCGAGTTGTAAGTATATAGATGCGGGCCTGTTCTTCTCACCCATGACTCTGATCCCAGCAACTTTTGACCTGGGTCTCAAACGCACCATCGCTATAGCATCGTTTCAAGATGTTCTTCTCCAATGCTTTGCTCCTGGCTTGCTCTGCCGTCGCGGCGGTTGGAGCCCCGGCCGATCTCTCCAAGCGTGATCCGAACGTGTTGTTTGAGCGTGCCACGCCTTCGAGCACGGGTACCCACAACGGCTTCTACTACAGCTTCTGGACTGACGGCCAGAGCGACGTGACCTACACCAATGGCAATGCCGGTAACTACAAGGTCACCTGGTCCAATAACAAGGGCAATTTTGTAGGGGGGAAAGGCTGGAACCCAGGAGCTGCCAGGACGATCACCTACTCTGGTTCCTACAATCCGAATGGCAACAGCTACCTCGCTATCTATGGTTGGACCGTGAGTCTATACTAGGAACATCCCTACAACGTCATCGATCGCTGATATTGTGTAGAGGAATCCCCTGATCGAGTACTACGTCGTTGAGAGTTTCGGCACATACAACCCTAGCACTGTAAGTCATATCTGGAGATGCATTCTCACTGAACAGACTACTTACATTATCTTCCAGGGCGCGTCCAAGAAGGGCACTGTCACCACTGATGGCGACACTTACGATATCTACACCACCCAGCGTGTGAACGCCCCATCGATTGAAGGCACGAGCACGTTCATGCAGTTTTGGAGTGTTAGGAGGACCAAGCGCTCCAGCGGCAGTGTCAACATGTCTGCTCACTTCAACGCATGGGCTCAATCCGGTATGAAACTCGGCACTCACGACTACCAAATCGTTGCTACCGAAGGTTATTTCAGCGCTGGATCTGCGGACATCACCGTCAGCGATGGCGGCAGTGGTGGAGGAAACAACGGCGGTGGATCTGGAGGCGGATCTACAACTACCCGCACGACCTCCTCTGCCGCACCGACTAGTACTCCTGGAGGTGGAGGCAGCGTGAGTATATCCTTTTTCCACGTGGTTGGCATTCTAACTAACAAACTGTAGTGCTCTGCGAAATGGGGCCAGTGTGGCGGCAGTGGCTGGACTGGACCAACTTGCTGCCAGAGTGGCTCTACCTGCCAGGCTCAGCATGCGTTCTACTCCCAGTGTCTTTAAGTGAACAAAGTCTCTTCATGAACATGATGCATTTATGAAATGGGGCAATGCCAGTGGAGCAATGAGCAGCGCCGTAACGCTCATCCATGATACCTCCGAAAGTTATCCTTCGTTGCACCAATCGCTTACGTTAGCTCAGCATCTCAAATGCGAAATGGACGTGCCTTTTGATATTCACTAATAGGCTTTTCATTATGATAAGATTGCGCAAATAAATCTGTCGTCCGGTGGAGTTTGACTTTGCATGCTCTTACGCCACCCACCCCGCACCGAACCGACAGATTCTATATCATGTTCAGGTCATCGTCTCACTGCGCGGAAATTGAAAAATGTCGTTTCCGCTGTGGGAATAATCAAAGATAAATCTGTTTCACCAATACTGATCAACCCACCAAACCTCAAAAGATGGAGGCGTCATGCCAATGCGGAAGCATCACAGTGAGTCCATCCAAATGACGGTCACAACGATACCCATTTAACTCACCACTCCAACAGTTCACAACACCAACCCCCACCCCAACCGTCGTCTACATCTGCCACTGCACGCTGTGCCGGCGACAATCGGGCTCCGCCTTCGGCATCTCCGCCATCTTCCCAGCCTTCGCCATCAACACGCCGAACAGAATCGACCTGAAAGTTTGGGCGCGGTCCACGCAGAGCGGCAGGGTCATGCGGTGCTACTTCTGCAACGTCTGCGGCTCAAGGCTCGTGCATGCGCGTGATGGAGTTGGGAATGTGAGTGTCAAGGGCGGCTGTTTGACGAAGTTGGCTTCGCAGATGATTAAGCGTGCGGTGCATATTTGGACGAGGGAGGCGGTGGTGGAGATTCCGGAGGGGGCGGTGAGGTTTGAGGGAGAGCCTCCTGATGATTGATTCTTTTCGTGGCAGTTATTGGGCGATTGACAGATGGGGTGATTTGGTTAGAGGGACTGGTGATTTTGTTGCGTTCGTGCCCATGTACTAATTTGAGGGTGGCCATTTTCGAGAGAGATCGTGGATTTCCAGAACCAGAGAGTAAGATCTATCGTTTGGAGGATATTTATCCAATCGTTATGTTTTCACACCAGTTTATGATCATTCAATCCTCCCAAATGATACTGACTCGGTAGAGTTTGTTGTCATGTCTCAGCGAGAGACATGAATGTCTCAAAGAGATTGCACCGTTCAGTACGACTGCGAATGTTTTGGTACGCCCTTCTATAAATGGCTTCCGTCTCTTGATATCACAATTGTATCTCTTCCTATCTTGAGGAAGACTGAAAGGACCTAGGCGCGAGATACCGTTCGAACCTATTCGCTCTCGCTGTCAACTTCCTACCTTGCTACTCAATTTACGGCATAGATCCGCAAATCACTCTAGTTGCATTTGATGCTAATCATTCGAATCAATGATCGCGATCTTTATCTCTACAAGCATTTGACCATTCGAGGGTTTGCTTCTCCGCCATTCTGGCCACCACCACGTGGTGTGTCAACACAGCTGCATAATCACTCAAGACGAGAGACTTGCCGTTATCTTCAAGATTCCTTCTTACTAGAGACATCACGAGACGATAGGCCGGCGAACAGGACCTGCAGACATCTTGTATAAGCCACCAATGCCTTCACAGCGGGCAAGAAAGCCAAGAGCCGAGCACCTTGACAGCCCCCCTGCTTATCACTAGCGACATGATAACAGGCTCCAGATCGTTCAACTTCTCCTCACTATAGCTCGTCTTGGAACATGCAAGATTGTCATCTCCAGCTCGCGATGCTGCATATTCGCCTCCGGCGCCGTGGTCGCCTGCTTGAACGGGCAGTCCCAGCAACACTATCTATCCAAGCTACCCTCTTGCCCGGAAGCTGTCCATCATTCTTCAATAACCGACGAAACGGCTATGCGTGATGGAACTTGGCGAGGATAGTCGTATCTACTGCCTATCTGATGATCATGAAGGTGGGTGAGTAGCAGATGCGGTTTAAAGTCAATGCTACACATCCCCTCTTTGTCCTACGTCTGGTTGTTTCGTGTATTGTTGTTCTCTTGCTGCGATACCCTTTCTGTCTCTACAACCATGTCGTCCAACATAGACCCCATGTCCGTTGCGACGGAGAAAACAATCATCCCACCAGTCTCCGGCAAAGAACCAGAGCTCATCACCGAGAAGCAGGACTCGTCTTCCGAGGATGCGGTTGTCTTCAATGGAGACGTTATTCGAGAGTCAGATTATACTGAGGAGCAGTACAAGATGATTCTGAAGAAGATTGATCGCACACTGCTTCCTCTAATGGTATACCAAACGAAATCTACTCCACCTGAAATAATTTGTATCTAACATCGACTAGTGGTTCTGCTATGGCATTCAACAAACGGACAAGACTTCCCTCGGCACACAAGCCATCTTCGGAATGATTGAAGATACCGGTCTCGTCAATCAGCAATACTCGTGGCTCACGACCATCTTCTATCTCGCGTATCTCGTGGGCGAGTTCCCTTCCAACTTCCTGCTGCAACGCTGGTCGCTCGGCAAGTCGCTGTCCATATACATGCTCTTGTGGGGTGAGTCTCTCCTTCTTGACTGGCATATCTTTTGGTTCTACTCGTATCATTCTCAATGGTGTCGTTCAAAGCCGCTTTGTAACTATATCTAACCACTCTTCCCAGGCGTCTGCGTCTTCACCGTAGGTGCCGCGCAAGAATGGAGCCACCTCATGGCCATCCGCGCCCTGCAAGGTTTCTTCGAATGCACCATCTCGCCCGGCTTCGTGCTCGTGGTGGGCAGCTGGTATCGCTCCGACGAGCACTCCTCTCGCTCCCTCTTCTGGCAATCCGCCAACGCGGGCTTCAATATCATCGCCTCGCTGGTGATGTACGGCATCGGCTCGCACGCCGAACAGCACGGCGGTCTGGCGCCCTGGCGCAGCATTTCCATGTTCTTGGGAAGTTGCACGGTGCTGCTCGCGTTGATTTGCTTTGTGCTTCTGGGGAGCCCTTCGGAGGTTTTCTGGTTGAAGAAGGACGAGAAGCGGATTGCAGCTGCGAGGATTCTCAGGAACAAGGCGGGCAGAGATGTCACTGGTAAGAAGTGGAATTGGGGCCAAGTCGGTGAGGCGTTCAGGGATCCTCAGTTGTGGTTCAGCATGATCAATGCTTTTCTGTCTTCTGTGCCGAATGGGTGAGTTTCTCTTGACAATGTGCGTCTAACGAACCACCAGAATCTGACTATTCGCAGTGGCTTGACGACCTTCGGCAACATCATGTATAACTCCTTCGGCTTCACCAGACTCCAAGTCCTGCTTGTCGACATCCCACGATCCGGTAAGTATTCTTCCAACCCACCCACCCATTCTGCACAATCTTCAACCCTAACCCACCCCACCAGTCGTATCCCTCTGCCTCTTCCTCGCCGTCGGAATCTACACCCGCCGCGTCCCCAACCGGCGCCTCTACATAATGGCCGCCTCAACCATCACCCCCTTCATCGGCCTCATAGCCCTATCCATGATCCCCAACAGCCCGGCCAACATGTGGACAAAATGGGGCATGTACCTAATAACCGTCCCGTACGTCCTCGCCCTCTTCCTCGCCTGGACGCTCATCCCCTCCAACGTCGCCGGGCGCACGAAGAAAACCATCATAAGCAGCGCCACTTTTCTGGGCTACTGCGTGGGCAACATGGCGGGGAGTCAGATTTTCAAGCAGGCGGACGCGCCGCGCTATGTGCCCGGGACGATTGGCGCGGGGGTGGCGCTGGGGTTGGAGTTTGCGCTCATTTGTGCTTGGAAGGCGTATTACGTTTGGCAGAACCGGAGGCGCGATAGGGTTGCTGCGGAGAGTGGGGTTACGAAGGAGGAGCAGGAGAGGTTGGGTAGGGAGTTGGGAGAGGTGGATACGACGGATTTGAAGAATCCGCATTTTAGGTATACCATGTGAGGGTGTGTGTGCAAGTGGGTGGGTTGTTTCTTTTGTCAGGGGATGAGTGGCGTGCTTGGTGAGAACGGAAGTGAAATAACGTGATATACACCCAAAGAATAGATGACTGATGATGATATCCATATTGCAGAGCTTGAATCCTAATTGTGCATATCCGCGTAGGTTCTTTTGTTCGTCCATACCATACAATCGAAGTATACACAAGGAGTTAGCGACAGCGGGATGTAGGTAGCCGTGAATCTACGCCTCCAAATGTTCGTGTTATCTGCTATGCTTCAGTAAGAGCTCAAATGAAGCAATCCAGGAATGTCAGAGCAGTCTCGCTGGTGTACCACCTAGCTCTGCATTATTGGCATGAATGCTTAGTCAGACGAAGAAGAGACGAGGGAACAAAACAATGAAGAGTGCAATTTGTGCTTGGGCAAGGAGTGTGTCAGATCCAATGCCGCTGTTTCAATGTCTGACTTTGAAGGATGGTAGATGTGGCGCGTAAGGGCTTTTCCATAGGAAGGAGGTCGATCGGCTGGATAGTGCTGCGTTCGAGACACTAGTGATGAGCGAGAGCAATGAGAAGGGAAAGACGTCTTCTCTTTCGGTGCTGTTTGAGGCTGGCATATCGAAACGTTAGTTGCCAGTGCCCGGGTGTCGGAATTGAGCATCAAGACGGCAGGCGATCCAAAAAGCGGCTCGATTCCAGATCAGAAAGGTGGTGAAAGTGAAGCGACGGAAGTCGATGAATACCCAAAATGACCGTCAAAAACTTTTGCTTGAAATCGAAAAAAGCAGGTGGAATGGTTTGAAGGCCTCATTCTACCAAAGCTGATGATCAAGTGACATGTTCGCATGCCCGCCCGCCAAACGCCGGTAACATGCCCAGCGGTCATTCTTCTCGTTGCTCCTCCATCCACCTGATTCTTCACACCATCATCGCCCGCGTTGGAAACATTTAACGGTGCTGTTCGGGGGAGCGTCAGTATGCTGTTCCAGAAGAGACAAATGTTTCTCGGTGGGGTTTCGGCGGCGCAGGGTGTAGATTTTGTGAATGCGGCCGGAGGTTTTTGCGACTGACCTTGTGGAAGCCAATGTCGGTGGCCTTCTCACGGAAGCACTGACGGCAGATGTTCAGGCCGTACTTGCGGACGAGACCGGCCTTGTGGGTGCAGACACGGCTGTGGTTGAGAAAATCCATATGTTAGCCCTTCGCTCTCTTGAATATGTCCTGTACTGCCATTTTGCATTCTGCATGTCCTTCTCCATCGCTTTCATATCTCCTTCCATATTCCTCCTCGGGGTGAACGCACCATTCGCGGCTGCCCTTGCCGTAGGTGCGCGGGCGCGAGTACCAGACAGACTCGTGCGACATATTGGCGATTGATTTGTCGTGAGGGGGGTTTGAGAGGTGCTTCGTCGGGCGGGGATCTGAAGCTGTATTTGTGAAAAATTCGTGTTAACGACAATATTCCGAGATTGTCTTTCGCAGAGTTTCCGGGCGGCGGGAATGCGTACCTTGTCGTCGATGTCGTCGCTGGTCGGAGTCGTCTCTCTTCGAAGTGCGGCCACCAAGTCAAATGGGCCTCTTGGCGACGAAGTTGCGAATTTCGCAGTGAGTGAGCCGGACCGTGCGGGACGGGCAGAGCCGAGAATGCAGGCTCGACGCTAGGCTGGATTGGGAGCATGTTTACTTTCGCGACATGTTGGGTATAATGATTGAAGGTGCTTACTGGTAGCTGCATGTGGTTGTTTGATCCACTGAGAGACCACTACAAAATATCTGGAAATTCTACATCATGGTATGTGACCAATTTCATGAAGCATTCGAGCGCATCACTAACAACAACCCCAGTCTCGCGACGCATCCCTCACCTTCCTCCACCTCCATCACTCGCACCACGCCGACCTTCTAGAGGACTTCTCACGGCTGAAACTACCCGCCGAGGAAATCTACGTTCCACCACAACACCAACCGATCAATCCCGACGACGAAGACGATATCGTGCCCGACCAACATGCAGCTTTCGGCATCCAGCGGGCGACGCAGAAAGTGAAGGAGCCCGCTTGGAGGGATCTGGGCTTGGATCGGTTGATGACTTCGGCGCCGCCTCAGAACAGCAAAGATGGGAGAATGCCGAAGGCGCTGAGATGAGGGGGACTGAAAGTGTGTGATGAAAGAGCAATAATGACACGACGCCTTATTGAGGGCGACGATGTGATGAAGGAAAGTCGTCACGACCGATCGCTATTCTGTCCGCCGATGACATCTTTGGAACATATCAATACCTGTGGTGGTATGTCCTGCGCGATAATCTGAACGAGATCTCGTCTGGTCTCGCTTGGTCAGTCCTTTTCGCAGAGGCCACGGCGCATTCGGCTCGCGTCGATGCGATTAGGTCAGACCATGGAGAGGGCGGAAGCCGTGCATGTCTGATTGTGCCTTCGGAGTATTTGAGTAGAGACGCATCCGCAGTATAGAGCAGGCAGCGTCGCGTTATGATCAGGCTTGTAGGAAGCCCACACGAGACAATAGGTATTGCTGTGAGCAAGAGGGCAAGGGAGCAAATGTGTCAGGAGCGTATTTCGTATACTCGGGCAGCAAAGATGCTGTAATAAAACGTCAGCGATCACTGATCGTTTTTCGCAGCACACGCAGTAGGTAATCAGATCATCGAGTGCTTTGTAAGTGATCATCTCGCGGAACGATTTTGTTCCGTGAGCAAACGGTCCATATAGGGCAGAGGGTGTGGTGCAAGTCTAGCATGAAGCAAGAAAAGGGTTGCCGTAGTTTCTCCACATGAATAGGAGGCCATTGACAAAAGAAGGCCATAAGATTTTTCTAGAGAGTAGTGATTTCAACAAGCCCTCTACTTCTTGGATGACTGAGGCAAACAAAGTCAAAAACCCGGTAAGAGAGACTATCATGGGAGCGGCGGCAGTAGACTGCAGCATAATGGACAAAAAGGGCCGTCCAAGGGTGTGCCTTGCAGAAGATGAGTGTGGAGATGGACTTCCCCGAGCGCATGCTTGACGAATGTGGGCGAGGACTACTACGACTGGCGAGGTCGACGCGGCCGTGAGCAGCGGCCTCCCTCCCTTAAGAGACCGCCCGTCGGCCCATTGGGGAAGTGGTCCGCCATCGCACTATTACTTGTAGCCCGCGGGAGAAGACAGGAGAGAGCGGAACAGAGCAATTAGCTGGGCCGGGCAAATTATCGTTTGGGCAGAAGAGTGTGCGCGACTGACTCGCAGGCGGAAGGCAGGAGAAGGAGTTGGCGCAGATCAGAGGGAGTTGTGATCTTCACGCTGTCCATGCTGCCGTCTGTAAGTCTGTCACTACTACTGGAGGTTGACAGTTGAAGGATCGGGGTGTCGGCGATGGTATGTACGTTGCACGTGAAACGGTCCTGCGAGTAGCTACAAGACAAGAGCAGGTGAGCAGCAGGAATACTGCATGTCCACACTCAAGCATGGAACTAAGCAGGAAAAAAATATGATATGGCAATCCCAATGATAATCATGATCCTTCTCCCCCCAAGACGCAAACAGGCAGACGATAGCGTAAGAACCGCTCCTCTGCTCGTCCAGTGCGCTAGAGCCGCTAGTCCCCTCGCGGCTAGCTCCCGTCGGCTTGCTTCGCAGGAAACCCTGCCACCGACCCTTCGACTGCTGCTGGCTGTCGCTGCTGCTGCTGTTGGCTGGCTGCTGGCTCTCGCTCCGCATCGCTGGAGCTCGTCCGACCCGACCAGCCCAGTCTTCACTGCTGAACTGCCCTTTCGACACCCCGAACATCACCACCGCGCCGCCTCCCATACTCCCACCGCCTGCTCCATCCCTCTCCACCACCCACCACCTCTTTGTCTGTCACCAACTCCGTCTATACAGGCCTGCAGCTCACCGCGACGTGCTGCTTGCCTCGCCTTCCGTCCGTCTCCGCCCAGTCGCCCACCGTCTCCCCTCAGCACACGCGCGACGTTCTCCCCCCCCGTCGCAGCACAACTCCTGCCCAGGGATTATCGGAACCTTCCGCGCCCCGGCATCACCGCAGCACCGCGAACCTCGTCCATCCAACACCCATCCGGCCTGCTTCTGCTGCTCTCACCACCCCTCGCTCGAGCAGCTTCCATTGGCGCTGTCACTCGCTAGGCCTGCTGCACTCTGGCCTTGTCCAACCACCCACGCCAACCCAAAACACTTCATTCCAGGGGCTGCGACGGCCATTGACGCCGTTTGCACCGCGCACACCTCGCAATGGCGGACGCAAACGCAGAGTCCATCCAGCAGAAGATCCAGATCGCCCGTCGGGATGCGGAGGCATTGAAGGACAGGATAAAGCGCAAGAAGGACGAGCTTGCCGACACCACACGTGAGTTTGAGACTTCCACTCGGCCGGCATCGCCAGTTGCCTACTGATTTCGCGTCGCGAGCACACCTCACTAACACCTCTCATCACAGTCCGCGATGTCGCTCGTCAACGAACAGAAGCTCTGCCTCGCTTGGGCATGAGGACCAAGAGGACTCTCAAGGGTCACCTTGCTAAAATCTACGCGATGCACTGGTCAACGGACAGGAGACACCTTGTTTCGGCTTCCCAAGACGGCAAGCTCATCATCTGGGATGCATACACCACCAACAAGGTGCACGCGATTCCTTTGCGCTCATCCTGGGTGATGACTTGCGCCTACTCGCCCAGCGGTAACTATGTTGCTTGCGGTGGCCTCGACAACATCTGTTCCATCTACAACCTCAGTGCGAGAGAAGGCCCGACCAGGGTAGCGAGGGAGCTTAGCGGGCATTCCGGCTACCTGTCTTGCTGTCGCTTCATCAACGACCGCCGCATCCTGACCTCCTCCGGTGACATGACTTGCGTGCTGTGGGACATCGAGACTGGCCAGAAGATCACAGAGTTCGCCGACCACCTCGGTGATGTGATGAGCTTGAGCATCAACCCTCTGGACAACAACCAATTTGTTTCTGGTGCTTGCGACGCCTTTGCTAAGCTTTGGGACATTCGGCAACAGAAGTGCAGCCAGACCTTTGCCGCCCACGACTCCGACATTAACGCCATTCAATTCTTCCCCAACGGAAACGCCTTCGGTACTGGTTCGGACGATGCTTCATGCAGACTCTTCGACATTCGCGCGGACCGTGAGCTCCAAAGCTACGCTGTATGTTGTAAATCCGCATTCGGAATTATTGATCCCTTGACTGACGCATCATCAGATCCCCGAGCCCGTGTGCGGCATCACATCCGTTGCTTTCTCCGTCTCTGGTCGTCTGCTTTTCGCTGGTTACGATGACTTTGAGTGCAAGGTACGTTCTCATCTCGAAATTCCAAATACTGCTGAGCTGAAGCTGACAAATTACTACAGGTCTGGGACGTCCTCCGTGGCGAGCGTGTTGGTACCCTCCAGGGACACGACAACCGTGTCAGCTGTCTCGGCGTTTCGAACGACGCCCTCTCATTATGCACGGGATCGTGGGATTCGATGGTAAGGCTAAAGCAGTTCTTCTCACATTCCATCAACACACCGCTAACGCGACTCCACAGCTCCGCATCTGGGCATAAACATCGACACGACGCAGCACAGAAGATGCTTAAAGATACCCGACGTCTGGAGTACAAGTCGAATGGTGCGGCACATCTCTGCCACGAACCCCCTCAAGCCCTTTTACAGCTTCGGAAAAGCGACACAGAAAGCGACTCTTTACCACCCTCAACCACCCACACCCCCTACCACCTCAATATTGTACGATGCGGCGCACTGAGATCCCATTGTCGCCTCCCCACACAGAACGGTCTCGGCGCAAAGCTTTCTTCTTATCTGTTTCTTTTCTCTTCTCCTCCACGCGCAGACGCGAGCGAGCATGTCCCTCACCCTCCCCCGGAGCAAGCAAAGAGATCAAAGGTCAATTGGGATTTGTTTTTTATCTTCTTTCTTCCAGCGAGTGGGTTCAGAAAAGCGGGAAAATGGTCTTTCGAGCACAATCAAAAAAATCTCCTCAGGTTGCGGCGGAAGAAAAGCACAAAAAACGGAGAAAGGCTGTCCTGATTCTAATTTGCTCGTGGCCCTTTTTCCCTGTCTTTTCTGGAACCTTTCGATTTTTTGCAAAATGGAAGCCTGCGGCCGCGAGATCAAGGAAAAAACCACCACAACAACCCCCCCTTTTTCTTTTTCTTTTTTTTTTTTTTTTTAACTTACTACTTACCTTACTACTTAGCCATGTCTTGTTTTCATTACCCGAACTTTTTTCCTTTCAATTCAAGTTTTCATTTCCTTCGAGTTTCTCTGTCTCCCATTGTCTTTCCTTCCTTCTCCTTCCTTTTGTCTCTCTCCCTTGATTTCTCTCCGTCTCGCATATCCGTCTTCGTCTCCTTCCCATCTCGGTTCTGTCCCTGTCATCCTCCCAGCTACTACTTACACCAGCGCTGTCTCCTACTGTCTCGCTTTCTCAAGGCGCACGGGGGATTTGAGGGAATGAGGGAAAGCATACTTTTCTTAGCGCGGAGGGAAGCCTTGTTTTTTTTTTTCCCCCCCTTGGGGATTCAAATTTCTTTTGTAGCAAAAAGGGAATCCGGAAGGAAAGAAAGAAGAATATCACTAAGGGAGAAGAGGTCGCAAGGGATTCACACACTAGGGACAATAATGAGCGGAGTGGATTGACTGCGTAGGTTGCCAGATCGGTGCGAGAATGGAGGTTGTTTGCTGCTGCTGCTGCTGCTGCTGCTGCTGCTTGGTGGTGGGGTGGTTGCTTTCCTTTGAGGTGGTTCGTTTCTTGAGGAGGAGTGCGTACTAATCTTCTTTTCTTCTCTGTTTCTGATCTGCCGTTGCTCCTAGAATGGGAGGATTGTTCGGAGGAGGAAGAGGAGAGGAGGAGGGGCCGTAGGGATTTGGAATTTTGATTGTTTTCGTGTTGATTGAGGGTGGAATGGGATCGTTCGTGGTTTTTCAGTCTGTCTTTTCGATTGGATGAGTTATTAATACATCATTGTCTTTGAATTTCCTGCTCGCTCTTCGTATTGATTTTCTAATTGTGCAGTTCGCGCGAATGGTCCGTTTCTCGAAGAGGAAAGCAGGAGGTGAGTGTGATGAAAGTGTAGAGTGCTTGAGGACCGAAGCTGCCTGACTTGCGGTGGGTGGATACGTTATCCTCATCGCTATTGGTTCTTTCAAAATATTCTTTCGCGCCGATAGACAATTGGTACATGTATGAAGATGGGATATGAGGAAATCGACGCTCCAGGATTCGGGAGTTGGTCGAGTCTTTACGATTTCTTTTTTCAAGACGGATGAAACCACCAAGAGATTCACTTGGGACATTTTGAGGAGCTTCGTACAAAGCATCGATACATCAAGACGAGCAGCTTGCGTGTCGCTTCATGCAGGCTATCAAACCGAAGAGTCGATTTCTCGACCGATCGAACTTCAATTGACCTCGCTTCCCAGCCGACTCGAGGCAGAAGTCTCGCCCACGAACGTCCCAACACCTCATGCTGTCATACATTTGGGTTCTGTCCTCTCACAAGTGCCTGTAGGTAATTTTATTACATGTGGTCGGTCGTCATCTATGATACAGATACGAGACCATGCTTGCGCACATCCTCCGTTTCGCCACGGTGTCGAGCTTGTCAGATGTTTCGAATCTTTGCTCGTTTCGGGGAGGATTTAGACACTGGCTTGTAGGCGTCCCGTGTGGTTTTTCTAGAAGACCCATAGACTGACACTGCGTCGTCTCATCAAACGGCTTTGACCTTGTCATGTATGAGGACATCTATGACCTATTTCACAAAGACAATCGTAGCGACAATGGCTCACAGTAATCACGACGAGCTACTCGTGCTGCGGCTCACACCACACAGGACTTGCCTGACCGCTCTCTCTCCCCTATTCAAAAGCTGACTCGCATTGACAGACTTTAGGGTCAAGTCGAACTCCACTTTCAGGCGAGCGCGGAAAACGCTTGGAGCGGTACCTGCATGCAAGTCACGAATGCACATCCCCTTGCCTGTGCGTCTCTTCTGGGCCGGTGGATTCGCGCCAAAATAGCTGAAACACACCTTTTTCCTCGCTCTCGACTTTGGTGGCAGAGGGCACGCCTTTCAAGGCGAGAGAGGAAATCATCCACGTGTGGCGTTTGGCAACAGTGTTGGATGCGCAGAGAGATCTGTTCTCACGATGTTACAGCTTGTGCGAGTAGTGCGCACGTGGTAGAGCAGAGTTTGAAAGCCGTTGTGCTTTGGGGTGATGGTGAGGCTGATAATGATGAGAGGGGGAGATGATGATCACAGTGGGAGACTAGCGATGATGTGTATGCATCCATGCGTGCATGCATGGCTCTGGGTGTTCCTGTCATCGTCTTCACTACTCCGCTCCCAAGTCATGTGGCTTGTCACGGATCATGATTAAAAATGATTTGAGAAACCCGTCGCGTGCATCCCAGTTAGACTACTGTGTGAGAAGGGCGAGGCAGAAGGCCCTAAGGGCGGGTTAGTGAAATGGGAGGGTTGAAGTTGGGGAGGGCGGTGGTGGTAATATACTAGCATGCGGCGTCGCCTTATACTTCGGTGTACCACCTTTTGGACGATCTTTCTGAAACCCTGCACTTTGACCTCGAGTCTAATAACTCTGCCACTCCTACCGCTCATTTCTTGATACCCTGGTCGCCTTTTCCTTCTCCTCACTCTCTTCTATCGCATTCATCTACCTTTCTCCTCACTCCCTACTACCCCTCTCCGGACTGCGACTGAACCACACCGACTTCACGCCCACTACCCCTCTAAAGAACTCGCATACCAAAGAAGTCGCACAACACCCTACCTCACCTACCAAACACAACCACCCAAAATGGCCACCGCCGCCCAAGACGAGTACAACGAGCTTATGCGCGACAAGGAGCGCCGCACCACCCACCCGGAAGACGACAACTCCGACGCCCGCTCCTTCCTCAACCTCTCCGACGACGACGAGCCCGACAACCGCAACAACCGCGGCGGCGCTTCCGCCTACGACAACGCAGACGACTCCCTCCCCCGCTCCAGCACCAGCACCGCCCGCCACATCATCCCGCGCAAGCGCTACGGCGCCAACACGGGCCCCAAAGGCGTCATCTCCGACGCCCAGCACTTCCGCGACTCGCAGCGCAACCACCGCACCAGCCTGCGCAGCTTGACAAGCGCTTCCGCTGCGCAGCACCAGCAACAGAGGGTCTCGGAAGAGCCGCAGAGGCATTGGACGCAGGAGCCGCCTTCGGCGCTGGAGAAGTTGGAGGAGGGAGAGGATGCTTATGACGAGGACGATGCGGATGATGGGTTCATGAACAGATGGCGTCAGGGCAGGTTGCAGGAGCTGCAGAATGGTGCTTATGAGAGCAGTTTGGCACACTCGGGACGGAATCGTAGGGCTTATGGTGGTCTTACGACGGTGGATGGGGAGGGGTATTTGGACGCGGTTGAGAAGAGTCCCGCGGGGACTGTGGTTGTCGTGTATATTTATGATGATATGGTGAGTGGTCATGGCTGCAGTCTGGACGTTCAAAAACATGCAATCGCTAACAGGTCTATTTCTTTCCAGTCACACGTCTCCCAAATGATCGAAGACTGCGTGCGCACTCTGGCGCAAAAGCACAGCAGCGTGCGCTTCGTGCGCCTGCACTACCAGGACGCCGAGATGGAGCCCGCCGGCGTCCCTGCCCTGCTGGCGTACCGGGGCGGCGATAAGTTCGCCGGCCTGGTGCCTATCATGGAGGAGATGCCGGATGATGCTGATCTTAGCTCGCTTACGTTGGAGGTTGTTTTGCAGAAGTGAGTTTTCTTCGATTGTGAGGGTTTGGAGAAGTGTGGATATATCTTGCTAACGTTGATTTAGGCATCAAATCTTGTGATGAGAGATTCCTTTTCTACATGTCTACGAAGAGCGGAGCGACACACTCTGCGTTCGCGACTCGCCACGTGCGTACAATTGGAACACTCGAATTGTGCTCTATGAGAATTTTCACCCGCGACTTCTCGAAATCATCTGGTCCAGAGCAAGCCCGTCCGTTCAAGTCTCGAGTTTACCCCCGACTCTGGTCTGGGTTCTTTACAGGGAGTCTGCAATCTGCTCACAATATACCCCATTCCACGTCCGGAAACCGAAGGGTCGGAGAATCTGGAGCACGAAAGCCCCGCCCTCCCAACCACGGAAATCGCTACTCTATCGATATATGAAAGTCCAGCTCCGGGATGGAAGAGGCGACAGCATAAGCCAAGCTCAGACCCGAGGCCGCGACATGGGAAAGTTGCTTGGAGGCTGATGTACGGAGGGCGAATACGCCTCTCCTGTGTCGTGATGGAGATGTGGGCCTCGTGTACATTACTCACATTCTTGGGGCAAGACGGGCGGTTTGAGAAGGGCGCTGGCGGCGCGTTCGAAGGGCTAATGCTAATGCTAATGCTGGTGTATGTACTCGTACGAAAGGGATGTACATTCGGGGTTGACCTTTTGAATTTTTTTGATCGTGATCTCATGTGAGGTGTGATTTTTCTGTGCTCTAGAAACGGGATCGTCGATCAGATGGAAGGAGGGAGGTAGCCGCGTGCGTGTTTTAACAAATGGTGGCGACGCTAATCTTAGTGGGTTTGATGATTCGATGTCGTCGTCTGTTGAGATAGACAGTGGCCTTCATTCCATATTTGATGGGCGATGCCTTTCTTTGGAGAAGAAGATTTCGATTTGCTGGATCGGACATGTAGGGTTGGGAAGAGGTCTCAGATTGCGCTAGCAACAACAATACAGAAGCGGAAAGGAAGAAGGAAGAACGAGACCAAATATCAGAATGAAAAGAGTATGCAAAAAAACAAGGACAAGATCGAGTAACAACAGGTTCAACCAGATTAATGAGATTCTGTCAAACAAAGGGAAAAGAAAGGTGGTAGAGCTTGATCGAACGAACAATGGAGGCTAAGAGCAAAGTAAGACAAAAGGTCCACCACCACCGCCGCAGGCAACCAGATTCTTGCTCAACCGATGTGCGGTATGTTGGCCGTCCAGGTAGCCATGAACGCGTCCGGTGGTAGGTAGAAGAGACATCGGATCATCTCGACTATGAGAGCTATCCTAGCGATCGAGTAGATCGCCATAGAAAGAAACCCGAGTGTATTACTGATGTCGAAAAAAAAGACGAAAGTTATGGCGAAGACAATCGAAGCAATCGAGCTCGTACGCCAAAGCCACTTGTCGATGGTGGTCGGGAAGGCGAAGTTCCAGCCCGCGAGATGGATGGCGCCTAATACTGTGGCCATGAGCAGGCCGACGATGACTGTTGTCTTGAAGCCTAGGATGCGCGCAGAATCGGCGTTATATTCACTTTCGCCATTTTCGATTCTCTCGAGGAACCCGTTGCAGTTGAGGATGTTCTCCATTCGCGGATCCACTTCTCCTTCAAAGTGTGCTAGGACTACTGGGGTGTTCACTGAACGAGGCTTGTGGAATAAGAGTACATACGAAACAAGTGAACAGGCAGCGAAACCCAAAGTCCCAAGCTCGAGAAGTGTGATCGGTAGGTGTCTCGCCACTCTAGTCAAACAGCTTGCGCAAAAGTAGAGGATTTGAACCGCGACGATAGACTTTGCAAGAATATCGCTTTTCGATCGATCTTGGATTTCCACTTTGGTTGGCAAGGAAGGGAGGTCCCAACGTGGATCATGAACCTTGAGCATTTCAATCACAGAGCTACTTGTAAGTGTGATCAAAGAGTAGCGAGGGGTTGACGTCTGGCCAACATGCATGGTTGAATCTTGGTGCTTCGTCGAGTGGACGGCGAAGCCACCCATGTTCATGTGAAAAGCATGGACTAAAGACCAGCTGGAGTCGGGGCACGTATCGGGATCCAAAGCCAGCAGCCTTTTAAGAGTATGCCTGGCGTCAGTCCACTCATCCATAGCAACCAAAGCGTACAATTCTGGAGCCAGTATGGTTATGACAGTCCACCAAACGTAAGTCTGGATCCCTTTCCACCACCACTTGAGATCTCCTCTCCAGCCCATGTCGGTGTCTCTTCCATCGCGCTGCTCGGGTATGTTCAGATGGAGCACAGTGTATGTGCAAGCGATGATAGTGGCAATACAGGTCCAAAATATCTCAAGCGTGCCTCGAATATTCGGTGCCGATACAAAATTGTGCAGATCCTGTTCTGGCAGTGTACAGTTTGGCTGAGAAAACTGGTAAGCGGAGGAAGGCCTGGTATATGACAGAGCTACAAGGAGTAGCACGAGGAAAACCGTCGTCATCGAAGTGATGTGTTTTGAGTTCTGGTTGATTGCGAAAGCAAGAAGTTGAATGAAAGCATATTTTGAGGAACTTGAGACGGACACGTAGAAAAAGGTCCTTGGAGGGGGAGAGGCCTTTCACTTAGCAGACACAGCCTCGTCGACAAGGCGGTGGCGCGACAATGCATGCATGTCGCTGCCTTCGTGGTACGTATCTTCAGCCTCGTCAAAAAGGCTCTACTAACCTAAGATGATTGTTGTGTCGAGAGTCGATGTATAGAGAGATGCATTCCTGCGCAAGAGTCTTCATGTCATCGTCGTCGCTCAAATGCAACAACGTTCAGAGCGCACAAAAAGAAGACCAGGTAGATCATCGGGATGTCTGTCTGGAAATACTGCGTAGGGTCGCTGCCTGATCGTAATATGCATGTCAGATGGTGTTCGAGGCGAAGTGCATCGATGCCATCGATGCGTGACGTGTGCGAGCCTGCGAGTCGAGCTGAAAAGCGAGCTAGGCCATTTCTGTTCACGTTTGCGAGATGAAAGTCTCGTCTACACAACAGACTTTCCTTGAGGCTTTGATTGGGCAGCCACACACTTTGCCCTTCAGTAGATGAAGACGATCTATACGCCTGCAGATGATCCTCGCCACTAACGAGTTTTCGGCGAGGCGGCTCGCGATACCAGGAGAATGGAGCCATCTTTAGCATCTCGAAGGATTGCATGCTAGCGTTTTTGCGAGATATGGAGGTCTGCTCAGGCACTTTGACGCATGCGCATGAGCCTTGGGCTTTTGACTTTGTTTTCGATGTTAGTCCTTCTCGGCCGAGAGCATTCAAATGTAGGTGGTCATCGTCCTCGCAAAGTGGCACCAATCCCAAAAGAGAAGACTTCGCGAACATACGTCCGTTATCAAAATGTCATACAGGTGGGCTGATATGGATGTCATCGCGAGCATTGTGTATAAGAAGATTCTGCTGCTCTGATGTATCTGTCTATTCTCTTTTTGCAAGTACATCCAACATCGGGACTCACCACGCATTCGTCCTCATTCCCTACTGCCAACCAGCAGATCATATACATCAGACATACATCAGACTTTCCGATACTTGACTTCGTCATACCGCATACACTGCGAAGATGTCATCTGGAGAATCGGAACTAGGCGTTTGGAATTGTACGTTCGAATTGTGCAGTATCGAATGGACAATCTTCAAATATCGACCGAGCTTGCCTGCCAACGCCATATTCATCGCCATCTTCGGTCTGAGCATGATCGTGCACATCTTTCAAGCATATCGCTGGAAGCAGTGGACCTTCGGTACCTTGTTCTCGCTCGGTTGCATTGCTGAGATGGTAGGCTACGGAGGACGGATCATTATGCATGACAACCCTTGGAGCTTTGTGGGATTCATGGTCCAGATTGGTGAGCGGTTTCGAGAACTGTGACTTGGGCGTGGACTGACCTTTGTAGTGTGTATCACTCTTGCGCCTGTGTTCATGACAGCGGCCATTTACATTACTCTCTACAAGAGGTAAGTCTGAACTGTATCCCCAATGAAAGAGATACCGAGCTGATCAAACATGACCAGCATCATGAGACTCTCGCCATCAAGTGCACAGTTCAAGCCTGCGCTATACTTCCAAATCTTCATTCCTTGTGATGTTCTCTGTCTGGTCCTGCAAGCAGTCGGCGGTGCCATGTCTACAAAATCCAATGGCTCTTCCCAAACGGGCGTGGATGTTGCTCTGGCCGGTCTGTCACTCCAAGTCGTGGTGATCTTCATGTTCATGGTTTTGTCGGTCCAGTATGCTTTCCGCTACCGTCGCGACGTCAAGGCTGGCAAGGTCTCCGGTGCCGGACTGGATGCGAAGTTCAAGGTTTTCGTGGTATGCCTCAGCCTGGCGACTCTGGTCATCTTCATTAGATGTGCATTCCGCATCTATGAATTGAGCGAAGGATATACTGGTTCGGCATTTCATGATGAGGGAATGTTCATCGGCCTAGAGAGTGCGTAAGTCTTGTCGTAAACCAAGAAAGAGCGCCGAGTATTTCGAAACATAATCTAACTTGAGCACAGCATGATCATTCTCGCAACTCTATCCTTGAACGTCGGACACCCTGGTCTTGCGTTCGGTCCTCGAAATGACGGTGCCACAAAGTCCAGCCGAGACGAAGAGTATACGAGCAGTGAAGAGGTCAAGCAGGAGCCTGCCGTGTAAGAAAGTGCGCAGCAAGACTGTGAATTAGATTGGAGGTGCTCGGCGATCTTGGAGTCCAGGTTCGGCGTCTGTGTGCAGTAGTATAATAGTCAAATAAATTGCTGTCCCCTGTCTTAGTGCATCAGGTAATTTCCATTCGGGACCTGCAGACTTGGGCAGACAAGCAGTAGCTTCACGTTATAGAAGGCAACCCTAAAGGTCTTCAAGCAGAAGAAGCTGCCCTAATCTAATGGCGTATTCTTATACTGTTAGTCTGTAGGTTATGTTGACGATGCAATTGAAGGATCGTGGTTCTGTTCTTCTGCGTTCTTGCGTACGCTTCAGGCAGGAGTTTTCCCAAGTCTCAAGTCTCATCGCCCCGCCGGGCAGTGCTCCTTGCAAACTCGGTTCGACCCCTTAACTCGGCTGTATCGCTTTTGACAGGGTGTCCTCCGTATTCTTGCAATGACACAGACACCGGCAAATGTCGCTTCATGCACTATGGCGAACATGTTGGGCCCTAAGTCGATCGCTTAGGGCACATGAAACCCTACCACGCGATGCCAAGCCATGGCACGTTTGACATAGGCGCTATCGGCCACATTCTCGACTTCACCTTATACACGCCGACCAACATGCAGTGTCAGAAAACGGCAAGCCGCCGGTCAAGTTTTGTCTATATCATCTATTGACGTCTGCCGGACCGGCGCCGCCTGGTGCTTGTTATATTGTATTGGCTTGCCAAGTCAAACCTCCAATTCCCTGGCCGTGCAGTGCTGCTCCGTATAGCCATGACCACAAACTAGTCGTCAATCCGTAGGTAGGTACTAGAAGTGGTATATAGGTTGAGTCTGCTGCGAGCAACAGTAGGTTCTATTCCCCACCCATCTCACATCAGTCCTTCGTTTTTTCATCGATTCAAGAGCTCCGGCAGCCATTCGTTCATTTTCTTCAGCCAAAACATCTTCCAACACTACAACCACCACCAACCATGTTCCCTAAGCCGCTTTACTCTTTGGCCGCCGCGCTGCTGGCAGCGCAGGCCGCTCACGGTCACTACATCTTCTCGCAGCTGAGTGAGTTTTGCAACGCGACACTCAAAAACCACAGACAGGAGCTAACAACCCCTTCCAGTCGTCAACGATGAAGCCATTGGAGGTGATTACGACTACATCCGCAAGAACAGCAACGACTACCAGCCGTCTTTCACCGACGAGGTCATCAACTCTGAGGACCTCAGGTGTAACAAGGGCGCCCTCAGCTCGTCTGCCCAGACCTACGACGCTAAACCCGGTGACAAGATCGCGGCCAAGCTGTGGTACAACGAGCTCATCGAGCACCCTGGCCCTGGTATGATTTATATGTCCAAGGCTCCTGGCTCCGTCTCCGAGTACATGGGTGACGGAGACTGGTTCAAGGTCTGGGAGAGCGGCCCTAACGGCCCTGCCAACGTCGACGACAGCTGGGGCACCTGGCAGCAGGACCGCATGGAGTTCACCGTCCCCGACGACATCCCCGACGGCGAGTACCTGGTCCGCTTCGAGCACGTCGGTATTCACGAGAACCACGTTGGCAAGTCCCAGTTCTACATGGAGTGCGCTCAGATTGCCATCACCGGCGGTGGCGACGGTGTCCCAGGCCCAACTGTTCAGATCCCCGGTGTCTACTCCGCCCAAGACCCGGCTTTCACTTACAGCATCTGGGGTGGTGATGATGGTTCCGGATACGAGATGCCTGGCCCGGCCGTCTGGACCGGTGGCGCGTCAGGTGGCAGCAGCTCGTCCTCTTCCGGCTCGTCTTCTTCGTCTTCCTCTGACTCCTCCGAGAGCAGCTCCAGCTCTTCCGAGACCGAGGCGCCAGCGTCCGGTTCTTCTTCGGCCCCGGCCTCTGGGTCTTCGGAGGCTGCCTCCTCCGGCTCCATGGAGGCGCCTTCTTCCGGCTCTTCAGCCCCTAGCACTGGCTCCGAGGCCCCAGTCGACGCCTCTGCCAGCCAGGGTGGCAACCAGTGGGGACAGGGTGGTCAGCAGGGCGGCAACCCCTGGGGACAGACTGGCGGTGACGCGACCGCGGCTCCCGCTACCAACCAGAACAACGGCGGCTGGGGTGGCAGCTGGGCTCCTCAGAACAACCAGAATGGCTGGGGCAAGCGTGACGACTGCGCTGTCGAGTACGTCGGCGGCGGTGCTGCTCGCGCTCGCCGCTCTGTCAAGGCTTAAGTGCCTGGCTTAGTGTTGGACACAGTCTCTCTGACGTGTTGAATACCACTTCTTCTAGTCAAGCAACGATCCTTTTAAGTTACAATTAGGAGGGCCTGCGTCGGAGATGATTGCGTCTTGTCCATGGATCTTCTTCGGTTTGGTGGATTTTGGTGGATGTTGTAGCTTTCTTGTTTCGGAATCTGAAATAAACACGTGAGTGGACCGAACATATTTTGGCCGTCTCCTTCTCTTCTTCATTGCTCTTGCCAGCTTTCAAAAACATTTGCCTATGTGAAAATTCTGGGCCTTGGTCTGTTGCAGCAAAAAGTTGCCTTGACTCTTGTCTCATGTTCGGGCTCTTGATCATCAGAAGGCGAAGCCAGCTTGAGATCTTGCCGGGACATTAGAAGGGCGTTCACTGGCACAAAGGCGTAGAATGAGGTTGATAAAACCTTGGCCCTTCGATCGTTCCAATTGTTCCACCAGAAATGTCGACCTTACTTATGGAATGTTCATGGCAACCATGGAAATTCGAAGTCACTTACACTTTGGAAATTGATGCCGGTTATCAAACTTTGATGGAATTCAGCTTCAGACCTTCCACTGCCACCCTAACACCTCACAACAGTCAAAACTTCCACTCTGGACACAAGCGACAAAACGATAACTCAACGACTAAATAGCACCATGCTCATTGCCGTCGAAGATCCACGAGCAAAGGCTGCCACGGACGCACTTCGCGCGGGAAACCTACAGGACCTACAGAAACTGCTAACAAACCATCCCGAACTCTCCACTGCCTACATCGGCGACAGCACTGAAGCTCGCACCCTACTACATATTCTAGCCGACTGGCCTGGAAAACTCCCCAACGCACCTGACAGTGCCAAAGCCTTGATCACGGCGGGAGCAGAAGTCAACGCAGACTTTCACGGCGACTTGCACTCAGAGACACCCTTGCATTGGGCCGCAAGCAACAATGACATCGCTCTACTTGATACACTGCTAGACTGTGGAGCTAACATCGACGCTGAAGGAGGTGTGATTGATGAAACACCTCTCGCCGACGCCCGCGCTTTCTTGCAATTCGAAGCCGCTCACCGACTCATCGCTCGCGGTGCGACGGCAACCTTGCAGGATCTGGCGACTCTCGGGATCGTGGATCGTGTCAGGGCATGCTATGCTGATTCGCCGCCTTCGAAAATCGACACGAGCTACGCTCTCTGGAATGCTTGTCATGGGAGTCAGCTGGAGACTGCGCGGCTTTTGCATAGCAGGGGAGGCGATATTAATGTTGTACCGCCTTGGGAAAACCTTACGCCTTTAGACGCGGCTCGCAGAAGCGGTGCTGAGGACTTGGCAGAGTGGCTTGAGAGTATCGGTGCTCACTCTTACGATGAGAAGTGATATTGCCGCACCGTAATTTTGAATTTCAGTGCAGCTTCAATGCGCTGAGGGTAAACTTTTCGTATTTTTAATATACAGGCTGGAAATTAGCCGACACAGCGAGTGGCAACAATATTGGCTGCATGAAATCAAGGCTTTGTTTTCATCATCTAGTCTATAGCTTTGCTACGCCAAAACCAGTCTTCTTAGCACGCCCGAGCATGCTCCTCGAAATATCCCTCAGCCTCGCCACACCCATCAATGCCATTGTTCTTGCAAGCTCACGCTCAAGAATGTGTAGCACTCCTTCGACTCCCTTCTGGCCATCCCAGGCCAACCCCCAGAGCGCAGTCCTTCCGATAAGGCATAAGTCTGCACCAAGTGCCAACGCCTTGAACACATCACTACCGCGGCTAATGCCGCCATCGAATATCACGGGAATCTTGCCCCGTACTGCATCAGCGATCTCAGGCAACATCTCCAAAGTCGAGGGAACGCCATCGAGCTGTCGACCGCCGTGATTTGACACGATAACACCATCGACCCCAGCTTCTACGGCGCGCTTCGCATCTTCTTCCGTCATGATGCCCTTCAGCAGAATCTTCATCTTCGTCTGAGAGCGTAGCCAGGGAATGACTTCGTCCCAGCGAAGGCCCATGTCTACGAGACTATCCCAGTGCTCGTCCACAATTTGCTTGAAATCGGCTGCGGTCTTCGCCTGGAGTAGCAGTGCAGCTTTAGACACTCCGCCGGCACTGCGAGACTTTACGTTGGACATCGCCATGCCTTTCGGTAGCTGTAGAGGCTTCTTCCGCTCATGAATGCGGTTGCCGAGAACCACGGTGTCTACTGTCAAGACCAGTGCTTCGTAGCCAGAGTTCTCGGCACGTCGGATGAGGTCTGAAGTCAGATCTCGGGAATTTAGGAAGTAGAGCTGGAACCATGGCTTCGGGTAGTGATCCTCTCTGGCCGGCAGGGCGCTTGCGACGTCTTCGAGCGATGTGGTGGCGTTCGAGGAGAGTGTGATATTAGTGCCGAGTTTGTACGCCGCGCGAGCGACGTCGGGCTCGCCGTTTCCGCCTGCGAGTTTTTGGTAGGCGCTTGGGGCGATTGCGATTGGTATGTCGTAGCGTTTGCCGAGAATGGTTGTGGTTGTGTCGATTTGTGTTACGTCACGTAAGACTTGCGGTCGGAAGAGGAGTCTGAGGGGGGATGTTGTTAGTATCAGTGGCGAGACGAGGTCTCAAAACAAAGTCATACTTCTTGAATATTTGCTCATTTCGACGGACAGATTGCTCGTCGTCGGCGCCGGTTGTGTAGTAATCCCAGACTGCTGGATCGAGACGCTGCTTCGCGATAACCTTCACATCTTCAACGGTGATTGGATTCGTCGTCTCGGCGTCTGATGTGGCGTGGGGCATCTTGATCGAAATATATGTACAGTATAAAGTCAACAGTCGGACAACAAAAGGTATTGAAAGCAAAAGTGAAAGAAGGATGGGAGAATGGAAAATGTAGGTCTGCCCTCGCCTACATCGCTGATATCACGTCTAGTCGGCGTTTGATAACGCCATTGGATTCGTCTCTTCGGGCTTCCAAAAGTTTGAAGAGCCTTGTCGCACCTTTTGGCCTCTCCGATCCTTCAAACTTCAGCAAGAGTGGACGTCCGAGGTCGCTGCACGAATCATAGAAGAGGAAAACAATCCCGACGATAACGAGCTGTGACTGCCGTCTGCGGTCAAGGCAAAAGTGGGGGATTCACAATGATCGAATATCCATCAGCGACATTTTGCATGTAAAAAACATTGTACTGATTCTTTCGTGTACAGGCTTTTCTGTTTCCCACGGCTATTCAACGTAGTTACCGATCTGTTCATCGGACAGTGTTTCTTATGCGTTCTGAGAGGCGAAATGAGGCACCGTTTGTTTCAATCGCCGACATGATCCTTGCCCTAAGACCGCCATTCGGGTCTTGCAAGGTGGTGAACCTTCGACAATTTTGCCGAGAATCCATCAAAGTGGTACGATGACGAACTTCATCTCCAACTACTTCTACGAAAAAGTGTCCCACTGAGTATGGCGATGCAAACAAAGACCATCTGACATCTCGAAGTGGTTGGCTTAAATGACACCCTCTCAACCAGCTCTGCGCATCGGACGAAGGGTGCGGTCAGAGCCGTCCGGGAAAGACATCCCACGGCGGCACGTCGAATTGCGGGCAGTTAATATATGCCTGTTCCTGGATGCTTGTTGAAATCTCACGACACGCATTAATCCGAAGCTCGTGGCTGACCAGCACAGCCGTACGAGCTGACGCTGGACCTGCTTTTTATTGTTCCAACCTCACAGGCTTTGTGAACATGACAGTAGAGAGGATATGATCATGAGATGTCAATCCACGATCATGATGTATATTCTGCCGACCTCTCATCGACAGACATGAGTACGCTTCGACCAAGCAAGCCCCCAGCCAGACTATCAAATGCTTAACGGGAGCCCACAGAATGCTGTGTAACATGTACCGGCAGAAAGGCAACGCACAACCTACAATCAGCGACCCATGCATCGCGCTCACACGAGGTCCTCTTACCTTTGCGGCCAGAACACCCTGTCGTGCCAGTCTCGGGGCTGAGAGGCCTGAGTCTCGCCCATGCCGATGTAATACAACGCTTATGTTGCATACAGCAGACACGCAGGCAAGCGACTGCATTTCCCCCTCTTCTAAGACATCTTCTGTTCGACGCTTTTGCTTCACGACAGTTCCCTTGCTTGTCATCTGGCCACAATGTCTCAGTCATTGAACTCACTGCTTGTGTTCTTTTCTATATCATTGTTGACCGCTCACGCTCAACAGCAATGCTACTATGGGGCAGGAGCAGAAAATCGAGGACCCGCGAGCCTGGTACCATGCCTGAACACTGGTCAATCTGCGTGCTGCTTGCTCGGCGACGTCTGTCTGAGCGGAAATGCGTGCTGGAACTGGGCCACCGGCAACACTTACCAGTACGGATGTACTGATATCACCTACCAGGACGAGTCTTGTCCGTACAAATGTGGATTCAACAGCTGTATGTGCCCGTGTATGCTCTCATTTTCGATCGATACTAATAAAGATCAGCACTCTCACCATGGACGGCCATCGAATATTGCAAAGACCCACCTGGAGTCCACGACACATGGGTGTGCCACGCGCCTGAGAGCTGCGGATGCGAATGGCCGTTCAGTGAGGGCATGCTCCATCTCCAGCAGAGGGGATGTCAAGATATGGGCGCCGATGCGCGAGTGGCGCTCAAAGGGCCAACCGAGCTGCCTCCATACGTCTCTCTTCCAACAACCTACGATGGCACCACAGCATACTTCTCTGGGACGACGGTAAACGGCACGTCAACATGGGTTGAGACGGCTGTCTCGGGCTGTGAGTTGAATGCCTGCAAGAACTCTCGCGCAATGTCAGCTAAATGCCGTGAGCAGATACGCCTTCGCCTGTCACACAATTGACGACCTTGGAACCCCAACCCACCGAGGCGATTCTGATCAATGCAAAGGCCAAGCCATCCCCATCGACGGTCGGCGCAGCAGTGTCAACAATCGCCAGCACCACCCTAAATGCCAGCGGAAACGACAGCACCACTGCCGCTGCATCGTCGCCCACGTCAACCTCAACACCCCAAAGTCTCTCCACCGGAGCCAAAGTCGGCATAGGCGTCGGCATCGGAGGCGCAGCCCTGCTCATCATCATCGCCACCCTCGCAATCCTCCTCTTCCGAAACCACCGCTCGAAAACCAAGCCAGCGAACCCAACAACACATCCCTACCCAATCGGCGCCCCAATGCAAGCATCACCATACTTCGCGCAGCCTGAGAAGAACCCCTGGCAAAGTGGAACGTACTCCGTTGGCTCCTCGCCGCCTTTGATGTCGCCACAGTTTGAGCAGTCTTATCAGCAGCATCAGTACGCTCATATGGTGCCGAGCTTGTACTCGGAGCAGAGGTCTGCGAAGCCGCCTGATGTTTCTCCGCCCACGGAGCTTTCTACGGGGAATGAGTTCCATGAGTTGCAGACTGATCGTGTTGTGGGTGAGGGCGAGTCTGGAAGTCCGCTGGGGACGGGTGAGGCGAAGCCTAAGAGTTCTAGTTTCTGATGAAGTGTGGTCAATCTTTTGGAAGGGACACATGGGAAGCGTCTTCAATGACTGACATGGTCTTAATTGTTCATTCGACTGGCTTTTCATATTCGTAGGGGGTGGCGCTAGGGAACGGTTTCGTTTGGGGATCTCTAAAGAATGTCGATGACACCTAACGATCTTTTTGTGAGTAGGACATTCAACGGCCACACCTAGGGCTCTAAAATTGGAAATAATATGTTCGTATGATAGTTGAAGAGTGCGATTGTCATTTAAAGCAACAAATTCGGCCGTGATATGCTCCAGATTCTAGATCCATTCTTTGGTTGGTCCGACAATTTACTGCGTCTGTCCTAGTAACCCGCTGATGTCGCTAAGATCGTATACGCGTCCTTTATCCTCTCAGTTCAACGCAGTAAGCTTTACGTAGCATTTCCATGGCGTGTGAGTAAGAACAACATGAGCCTCGAAGCTCGACAAATCAGCCGGGGTCGGCTCGAGCTTGAAGCTCAATACCAACACAGTCATGAGAGTGCGCAGTTCAAGCTCCGCCAGTTTGCGACCTATATCACAAATTCGTCAGATTCGAGGTTCACTCAAGGGAGTAGACCATACTGTCACAAGACTTACCGAAGCATCCACGCGCTCCAGCCCCAAATGGCATGGAGGGGCCTGAGCGTGGGTTGAAAACATCATTGCCGTTCTCATCCTTCTCAAGCCAGCGCTCGGGAATGAACTCTTTGATGTTCTCCTGGTCCCAAACGCCGTTCTTCTCCTTCGATTCCTTGCTTGACGAGCTACGCAGTTTCTCGTCGACGGCGATGGTACGAAGCCTGAAATCGGGACCTGTTGTGAGCATGAACACATCCGTGCCCTTGGGGATGCGGTGGCCGAGGACAATAGCATCGGTGGTCGCGACGCGATTGATGGAAGCCGCGGCACCGTTGAGACGATGCACTTCCTCGATGACAGCGTCGAGATATGGAACGCGAGCGCTGCTGATCTCCTGCGCCGTGGGCAACTCACCCGCTGCGTGGGAACGGGGAAAGGCCGACTGGAGTACGGTGCGGAGCTTCTCCTGCGCTTCTTGACTTCTGCTGAGGTTCTTGAGAGCCCACAATAGTGTAGTGCTGCTGGTATCGTGGCCAGCGACCAAAAAGCCGAAGAGTTCATCACGGATATCCACCGTGTCATACTGTGCTGGTCTGCCCTCTTTGCGGGCCATTTGAGCTTCGCGTTGGACGACAAGGTCAGCGGCACACTTTACGGCGTCGTCGTTGTCAGCAGAGACTGAGAACTTCTTCCAGGCGTGGTCGAGTCTCTCTTTGATGATGCGGTCTTTGAGAGCAACTGCCTTGCGATACTTTGGGGTCAACATTAATGTGAGCGAGTGCTGAAGTCTGGGGAACATGGATTGGACGGCAATCTCGACCTGCAAGTCCAGAGTGTTAGTCTTATCGTATTCATGTCGTGGGTTGATGCAATACCGGATATAGGGGCGGATATGATGCGTTTTCCATCCCCTGGCGGCTGCGTTGTGGCATTGATTCGTGAAAATGAGATCAAGGAAGGCGGAACAGAATACTTACGCTGTCGGAAAGGTTGATGACCGCGTCAAAGGCTTCTGGATTGGGTGCGCTGGGGAACACCGCTTCCTTCTTTGGGTCTGCTGGAAGGTCGATAGAATCAAGGTTGGACAACATTTTCGTCTGAGATTCAGCAACCTTCATCTGAGTACCGAATGACGCTGCCCAGATGATGTCCATCGCTGCGGCCTTGATGTCCCCCACTGCAGTAAACGGATGTCCCTGGGCCAAGCGGGCCTTCTCACGCCACAGCTTGATCATGGAGAGAGCGTTGCGGTGCATCTGAGGTCCGGCGACGTCGCTTAAGAATGCGTGCGTCATTGTGTCGGCCATCAATTTGCGGTGGGCCTTCCAACGGTCGGTGGTGGCCATGTGCACTTGGTGATGCGGCAGGATAGAGTAAAAAAGATCACCAAAGAAGTTCGAGCGGTCGAATTCCCTGTGAACTCCGGATCAGTACAGGCGTGAAGAGATTGATAGCAGCTGCCAAATTTACCTCGTACGACGAACACAGATGTCCTGCGTCTCGCGGAAGTCGGAGAGGACAACCCAAGGCTTTCCAAAAGGCCGCATGAAAAGCTGGATGACAGGTTGGTCGTGCTTGAGCACCTGATTCGTGATCCATTGCATCATGTCACCAGTCTCTTTCTGATAGGTGATGGCGTCCATAGCATCACCCAAGATGCGTTTGGCAGACGATTCATTGTATGGGATTCCGGGAATGGGCTTTGGCAAAGCAGCGCGGTAAAGGTAGTAGCCCACGCTCAAAACAACAGCGCTGAGCAACGCAAGAGTTGATAGAGACAGCATGTTACAGACAGCGTCAGAAAAAGTCGATGGATGTCTTCGTCGCACCTGGCTCGTGTAAGCGGCCACAGCACTTTATATGTAGGCCCTAGATAAGCTGGATCCTGTTCAGGCTATGTACATCGACAAGGTATTTGGATGGCATGTCCTAGGACAATTGTACAGTAAGCCAATCCTTCCGAAACTCAAACAAGGTAGGGTCTTGATACAACGATGTGATGCTCCAACGCAGTTCAGTGGTGCTGTTACGAATGATTATGATATAGCCCAGAATCAGTGGGCTTCGAAGTGTCAAGATGGGGTCTCTTTCCCTTTCGGCAAGACATTCTCGTCCCATAATGGATGCACAGGTGTCAACGGACTTAGTCTCACCTGACAAATCGAACGATTGATCCCTACGACACGTTTCTCACGTTAGCTGATCCTAGCCTGCGGCTGAAGTCTCTTGTGGGGTGGCCTAATCTTGGAGATGGCAAACGGATCGTTACGGAGGGTGCAGCATCCTTGCCTAGAACGTGCGTTCATGATCCGTAAACGTGTTTGGAAGTAAAGTGATTGGTGCATCAACGATATCAGTAGGATGCGTCGCTGAGGCTACCTTATGCAGGTATGCATGCGCGCATATATGTAAGCACGTTAGATGGCGGCTTGAAACTGTGAGGATGTCAAGAGGCTGCAGCTTTTGCTGAAGCAAAGTGCGCCAAGAGAGAGCCTCGTGGCAAGCGAGGTCGTTCGCTTACCCTGAGGTTTTTCGACAAGATGTCACCTCAGCTCTGCAGTCCGTTTTGTGTTTGTTTGAAGAGGAGGCGGTGTCTAAAGCAAATGGGCGGTGACCGTACCCTCTTCTGTGCCCTGTTCGAAATGACATGGGCAAAGGGTTTGCACGCATGGATCGTTTTAATCTGGTGTCAGCCGTCCCGCCTCGTGCCATCAGTTGAGTATCACGGCGGCACCAGCGTCTCTTCAACTTGAAAGCCAGGGACCAGCTGACTTTGCTTGTAGTGTTCAACCAGAATGGTGTACGAGAGAAGTAGCCCCGGCCGCTCCGAACTCCTGATCGACGAATTCCTCGACTTGGCATGTGCTCTTCTTTGCGCTGGGCATAACGGGTGCAGAATGATAGAATGCTTCCCTGAATACCTACTCATTTGAGAGACGCCCTATCATACTGGCAATTCCGGTTCACAGCATATCAGCAGGACCCTTTGGCATTCAATCTTCTCCGAGTGCAGTTTACTCCGGCACAGCCGCTGAGGTTAACGGCATCCTTTCTCGCCAACGCGCCTGTGATGCCAACTGATGGTGGTCGTGCTCAATACTAAGGGAACATGATCACAAACGAGCCTAGTGAGCCTCCAAGGTTTCCCCAAATCGTCTCGGGTTCTTGTCCAGCGAATGCTCAGATACTCTTTATAGCTTTAGGACTTCATCGGGTATTGCATTCTGTCGCAGCAGATGCTTTCCACGTTGATCCAAGAGCATAGTGGCCCGAGAAATAGCGTGGATAGAAGACTAGCCACCTGATTCTTTCTTCGGCATTGAAAAGTTCGGAAAGACTCTTCTTACCTGCCTGAATACAGCGCATATACGCAGATCATAACTGCAAAATTTTGGAAAGTATAGTCCCTGCCCTGGCAATGTTTAGGAAAAGCTGAGCATCCAAAGTCACCCTGTCGCGATGATAGAAGGCAGCAAATGCATGCGTTCTGGAAAGAGGTTCTCGAAGAACACAATTGTCGATGCGCCCTGCCTAAGTTTCTAACACTGAATTTGCAATAGCGGGGAGTAATCTGACAGTACAATTTTTTTGATGACAATATGTGCGTTATGCACGTGTGAGAATGACACTACGGTGGTGAGCTCGAAAGGAATTCAAGTGACCAGAAGCGAAGGCGTTGAGGCAGAGCAACATGCACACTTCACTTTCATTCTATCATACCTCACTTCAAAGCGCGCACAGACTGCGGTAACACCCGGACCGGACCTTTCATGTGTAAACAATTGAGAGAGGAAACAGTTCATTACTTTAGCGACACAACACAGCTCTCGCTCAACATACACCAAGCCGTCTACGATACCACTGCAGCATCCATCCGTACCGCCGCTGTATATCACTATCGTCAAAGCTCATCCAATCGAAAGACGTTATCCTTCATTCAAAGTGCTTTTACGATGGGCTCTTTGAGGAACAACATGGATCAAACCCTTGGTGAGTTTTGTTCGTAAACCTAGTTACTTACCAGAGACTGACAACTACACAGGGGAATCCGTACATCACTCCAAGCGCCCTTGTCTCACACTTGCGGAGAAGGCGTTATAGCATGTGATCCCTGCCTCTGACTCGATCACCCAATATTGAGCCTTGAGTTCGGGATGAGAGAATAGATTGAAATAAAATGCCTAGTCTACAAAAGCCAGATCCCTCCGATCTCTCCAAATTGTGCACGGGCTGAATCTCCATGCTCCTCGGTACCGCATTGCAAAGATGTAATGAATCACGTAGGGTACAAAGAACGGCACAGCAGGGAAATCATGAATGCCTCCCTCGAAACTTCGGTCGGCTGTCCCGAATACCAAGGGAGCGATGCGATACTAGGACAATGTCAGCGCCGTCTTGCCTGTCTGAATGCAACGGTCTCACGTTATCGGTATTCATCAACGACTTCTCAAATCTCTTGTAAGCCTGGCGTATGCGATCGCTATCATACTTGTCTAGAACACGAAGGGTATCGATCTCATCTCTGAGATGTTGGACCAGAGGACCGGCAAAGCCTTCGACCAGACTCTGTAAGTTTTCGCCGTCGTACTCAGCTGGCTCGCATGTTAGACAGTACGTCTCGAAATGCTCGAAGCCTGGAGTGAATGCTCGATGTTGCTCGACGTTTCTTGCCATGAGACCTTCAACACCTGATATTTCTTCGACGCTCGGGAAGAACTCCTTCCCTACAGCATCGTGGTGGTGATGCATGGACTCGGACCAGCATTGACAGTATGTCAGGAAATCTCGCACGATCGAAAGCTTGGCTCGAGGGATGTTCGGTGCTTGGAGCCAGATTGAGTTCAAACCGCGAATGATGCCCACTTCTAAGTATTAGAAACGCTGGTCACGTAGAGAGCTCACAAACACGGACTTATGTGGAAGCGCCATTTGAGTTGCGACAGAATACGCGGAGTGGGAGTTCTATGAGAAAACTTTAGGACCACGGAGTTACCTAGGTAACTATGATCGCATTTATCGACGACTTACATCTTTGGAGAATGGGATTGTGGCGATTAGCGAGTGAGGTTGATCGGCCCATTGACGTGGCATGTTTATCGTATTCTGAAGCCTTAGAGATGCTCGCACAAATTCGAAGCTTAACGAAATGATCGATGCTTAGGTTTCATGTTGCGTGGGACAAGAAGCATAATGGGCCCCCGACAAGAGCGCTGGTCCGGACGGTCGGCCATACCTACAAAAGTGCCAAAAATATGAAAAATACTAAAGTGCCAAAATCTAAACTTCATTTAATATAGTTATCACTTAATTAATCGTTTAATCGTCGCCTATAATATATAATAATAACCTATTTTTACTCTATTATTATGCCGATTTGCTACCTAGTTATACTCTTACGTAGCCTATTAATTAATTAGAAATCCTTCTATATAATAGTTACGCGCTTTACGTGGATAGTAGCTAGGTTTACTACTAAGAAATCCAGATTAGTATTAATCGCTACATAAATTATTAATCATTTTACTTACTTTTAAATTAGGAGACTAGAAACGCCTCGGCTACCTCCTAGATCGTACCTAACGTAGTCGTAGTAAAGCGTAAATCTTAACCTAAGACGCTTACGTCCTACGTAACTTTACGGTATAGGCGCGCGAACGAGGTCTTAGGGATAAGGAGATCGGTCGTCTTCTAGTAGCGACGGATCTTACGGAGAGCGATAGCTAGATTAATCGTTAGCGAGTACCGGCTACGCTTTACCGGCTACGGTTTCACTTACTTCCTAGCTTCTACCTACGGCGATGCCCCCCCTAGCCCTATATCTACTAAGCCTTTACCGCCTTTACATTTTTACTACTCTTAATAGTCTTTATCGGCGCTTTTACCGCTTAACTACCTTAACCGTTCCTACGCCTACTATTAGCGAGCCTAATCTACCTAGTAGTCTGCTTACTACGGGCTATTCTTACTTACTCGAGACTACGATAGCGAGCGATT
>MSJI02000443.1:0-19657 GCA_001931905.2 Cladosporium sp. IMV 00045 | reverse complement strand
CCCTAACCCTAAAGGCTCGCTGGTGTAACCGGGTTATATAGCTGGTGTAACCAGGATATACCGGCTAAGGGACAGTTAGAAGTAGTTTCGGACGTTCTTCCGGTTAATATCGATATAAGTATACTCTCTATACTTAAAGTTATCGAAGGTAATAGCTAGATAGGAGAAATAATGCGTATTATAGTATACGCTAATCGCTTCCGTAGTACCGATCGGTAAATTATCGACTTCGTCTTAAATTATATTCGTAACTTTTTTTAATCGGCTATACTCTATACGGTACTTCTATTTTAGATATCGAATCGTAGTGTTTTAGCTCTAGACTCTACTATATATCGTATATAGGAGAAGCTTAATATCTTCGCTATAATATATACTAGAGTCGTGAATTATCCGTATAGGTATATATAGGATATATTTTTAGTAGAAAGTTAGGTTATAAAGTTTACTAGTAGAATATAGTAGATCGTTAAGAGCGTATATAGTAGCTAAGCTTTCCGACTCTATACTTACTAATCTACCCCGAATCTAAACGGCGGAATATTATTATTAGATTTTAATCTTAGATACCTATATATTTCCTATAAACTTGCGAATTTCCTAATCCCTATTAGTAGGAGCCAAGGTTATACTAGCGAAAACCCTAACCCTAAAGGCTCGCTAGTGTAACCGGGTTATATAGCTAGTGTAACTAGGATATACCGGCTAAGGGACAGTTAGACTGTCTCAGCCGGCAGCACACATGCAACACCGTCTCGATTAAGTTCTGGTTCCAGAATTGGACTTGTCAACGATGTAAGGACGAAAGGGTGAGATCTCAGAATGCATATATATGTGGTTTGAAAGCTTCAAAGCAAACCGTTTCTGTCATCCCATCCATACAATCGTCCTTTGTGCACAATCTACAGCTTTGTCACAGCTCGCCAGCCACTCGGTCTATCAAGCAAGGATATCGTGGAATACTACGTCCTTTTCTGTCAAGGATAAGATGCAGCGGACGGATTTTCTAGCATCCAAGGCCTATATTGGGTTCGTCGTTTGCATGACAATTTTTACAGATGTCTTTACATACGGAATAATTGTACGAGAAGCAATGATTAGATGAGTTGGTCTTTCTCGCTAACAGTGTTTGCCCAGGTTCCCATTATGCCGCACGCATTGCACTCACGCGCGGGAGTACGTAAAGAGGACTTGCAAGCATGGAATACGGCTATGATGACATCGTATGCTGGGATGATCTTTGTTGGCTCGGGTACGTTCAGGGCTACGCCGGTCTAATGTGACGACATGTCCTCCTTTTTGATCTGACCTCATCCTCGCAGTGTTCTTTGGCTCGATAGGACAGCGGATCAGTGGTCTCCGATGGACTTTCGTCTTAGGCCAGACGCTCTTATTCGTCACGATCTTACTGTTCGCTCTCTCTCGCTCGGTCACGCTGCTGTTGATCGCTCGTCTCGTTCAAGGTTTCGCATGCGGCGCCGTTTTCACGGCTGGCTACCCGCTGCTCTACGATGTCTTTGGCTCAGGCCAAATTGGCCAAGCTCTGGGGTATACCAGCATGAGTCTTAGTCTCGGCTTTTTCATGGGACCAATCGTTGGAGGCTTCCTCTACGATGCAGTCGGCTTCGAGTGGGCTCTTGTGCCGACGATGATTCTTACTGGCCTCGAAGTCGTGCTAAGGCTGTTGGTAGTTGAGCCACTACCGCCGAACAGTCAAGCAAACCAGGATGGGGAACGCCAGGCGCTTGAGGCGAACGATGCTCAAAAGCCACTTCTCGGAAGTACCGCCGAAGCGTCGAGGCGTCCAACTGCTGAGTCCGTAAGCCAGGTCTCCTCATACGGCACTGCACCTACCGAAGGAAGCTCTGATCCTATATCGAAGTCGCCCGCCCAAAGCCCGCTCAGAATCCTTCTCAGCAATTCGCGCTTCCTGACCGCTATGGGATCTCTGTTCATGGTAAATAGCTTCTCTGGGGCTTTCGAGACCATTCTCCCCGTCTTCGCCTACGAGAGGTTTGGCTTTACTTCGTCTCAGACGGCGCTTGTCTTCCTCACTATCACCATCCCTATGGCTTGCTCTCCGCTCGCGGGCTGCCTTTGCGACCGCCTCGGCGCCAGATGTCTAGCCCTCTCAGGCTTTGTCCTGTGGGTTCCATCGATGCTTGCAATGCTTGTACTGGACGACACAACGAGATCGAAACATGAGCAGCTTATCTGCCTCCTGATCCTTCTCACGCTGTTCGGCATTGGCGTCCTACTAACCCTGGCGCCAATCTACAGTGAAGTCTCGGCAACGGTGGAAGATATGGCAAAACTCAGGCCTGGCGTGTTCGGCGGCAGAGAGGATTTCGTTTTGGCTTTTGGGTTGGAAAACGCGGCCTTCGGTTTGGGTGCCATGATCGGACCTATCTACGCGGCTGTGCTCAAGGAACATTTCGCATTCGGCGGGATGAGTGCTTCTCTGGGTGCGTTAAGTTTGCTCACATGCTTGCCAATCGCGTTGTACATGGGGGGAAACAGTACGGTGACGCAGAGGGATGTAGCTCATGCAGGCCAGACCTTCGTGTAAGGTGTCTGCTTGATTTCAAAAGCTCGCTTTCGGCCTGTATGCATAGCACGAAAGCACATATCCGCTCAGTCCATGAGTCAAAGGCAGTGCAGGTTCCCGTAGGTGGTGTTCTCGCGCGCTATCTCTGTCCATAGGAGACCCGTTAAGATGATGTGTGGTACCTACTCTGGGGCGGTCAGTATACGTAGATCCTAATCAAGATCATTCGCACGGACTGGAGAATCTTCTAAAGCAATCCACATTCTCGTGCATGCGCTGTTTGCCCGGTGCACCGAGCGAAAGACGTCAATCACCAGCGCTTACGGTCAGTGACTGACGCTACTGATGCACCTGCAATATCTCCACTGCCAGTGGGCACTATTGCATGGGCTCCGCCGCATCGCATGCTCTTCGACCTGCATTGCATCGCTGCACAAGTCATTGAGGCTGTCATGATGACACGTCATCCCCACAATGCCCTCCTTACGATGTGACCTGTGTATATAACAGAGATTACAATGCGACATCCATCTGCGCAGTGTAACCAGCACCGAAACACGGCTCCGCTCAAACAGCATTGCAAGTCCTTCAAACACCACCTCTATGCCCAAAGATTACAAATTCGAGGGATGGGTCGCTCTCGATCCCGGCGCCGTCAAAGGGAACCTGTCATGGCAGCCGTTCGAACCTAAAGTCTTCCGGAAAAACGATATCGATGTATGAAGCCCAAAGCTCCGGAGCTTCACGATGATAAAATTTCAGTTGTAGCGCCAATGTCTCTGACAGATATACACAACAGATTGAGATCACCCACGCTGGCATCTGTGGGAGTGACGTCCATACTCTCTCGAGCGGCTGGGCTCCGACCGACTACCCTTGCGTCGTCGGCCACGAGATAGTAGGGAAAGCTGTGCGTCTTGGTGAAGACGTCAAGGGCGTCCGCATCGGGGACCGCGTTGGCGTAGGCGCCCAATCCGGCGCCTGCTTGAAGGGCGATTGCGCCGCCTGCTCCGATAACATCGAGAATTACTGTCCGCACGCCTTCGACACGTACAACAGCACATGGCCTACGGGCGAGAAGACATCTGGAGGCTATGCGAAGTACTGGCGCGGCGACGCTACGTTCGTCTTTGCGATACCAGAAGGTGTCGACTCGGCTGCTGCTGCATCTATGCTTTGCGCGGGAGCCACGCTCTACTCTCCACTCAAAAGCAATGGCGCTGAAGGTCGGAAAGTCGGCATTGTGGGAATCGGAGGTTTAGGTCACTTTGGACTGCTCTGGGCTAGAGCTCTCGGGGCATCGAGGGTCGTGGCGATCAGCCGTACTGATGCGAAGAAGAATGATGCCCTAGAAATGGGCGCTGACGACTTTATCGCCACTTCCGATGAGGGCTACGAGAAGAAGCATGCGAACTCGCTAGACCTTATCGTAAGCACGATCTCCGGTCCTGGCGTGCCGCTGGGAAAATACCTCGATCTTTTGGACATCGGTGGTCAGTTCATTCAAGTCGGCGCTCCGGAGGATCCTATCCCTGCTTTCACCGCTTTCTCTCTCATCTTGAAGAGAGTCAAAGTCGGTGGCTCTCTGATCGCTTCACCTACAGAAATACGAGAGATGCTGCAACTTGCTGCAGAGAAGAAGATCCAGCCTTGGGTCAACGAGCGTCCGATGGCAGACGCCAACCAGGCTATCATTGATTTTGAGAAAGGTTTGCCCAGGTATAGATACGTTCTTACCAATTGAATCAAGCAATATTGTATTGATCTCTGCAATGTCTTCTTCCCTGACGAAAGGTATCTTGTCGACCTTTCACGAGTGTGCGAGATCTGGATAGCAAATTTATATTAGCTGCTTGATACCGAATATAGATGCATTTTGCGAGGTAAAAGACGACGAGAATATTCTTAATTTCAGACTACTCTACTATCCTATCGAGAGTGAGAAGTAGTTTTAGTAAGATAATGAAGCTTCTAAAGATAGTACTTCAAAGTTCTTATAAACTAGTAATAATGATTATAAGACTTTTAATCATACTTTTTATACTTTTCTCTTTAAGGAAGTATAATAAGTAGTTAACTTAGTAGTGAAAAGGTTGTATATACTATATAATTTGTATATTTAAATTAATAGTAATTTGATACTTCGATACTACTTAGATTATCTATTGCTCTTTACAACTTTGCGTATATAAAGGTAAGTAGCATCGCGTTCACTAATCATCTAAAGAAAGATGACTAGGATTCTTGCGATTGCTAGATTCATTTGAAGTTCGTAGCCGGACCAGTGGGGCTGTAAGTGTATCCCGGAAATTGATCAAAGACACCAACGTCAAATTTTCCTAGCTGCGGGCAGCTGAGCCCTCCGACAAGCGGTCCAAAGTACTTGTCAATCATATCGGTGACAGGGCCAAGTTTGTCTAGCGCTTTGTTGAGGAAATCCGGGATAGCTTGTTGCAAAATGCTGTAAGAAAAGCACGCGAGATTGTTGCCCTCGAACAAATCTTCGGCACTGAACACACCCCCAGTGAGATTGGCAACGTTCAATCCCACAAATGAGTTCGGCTTGCCAACATTGCCTCCGAATTTCAGTGTGTTCGGATAAGCTGCGTATCCGAGGCCTACATCTGCAAACACGTCGGCAGCAGTGTACGGCCTGTCGGAGGGACGACGATACCAGTTCTCTGGCACACGCTCTTGGCCCTTGTTCCATTCAAAAGAGCCGGGTTCGCCGCTGACGCCGAAAAACGTCTTGAAATTGTACCCATCGAGATAGCCGCTTGGTTCCTCTTTGGTATGGTTGGACATGAAGTTGATGACGAAGTTGTACGCAGCGGGTACCACGACAACGGTAGAGAAGGCGCCGGTGAAAAAGTATGGGTTGTTCTGAATCGATTCGTCCTGCACGTCTTCAAAGCGTTGCCTGAATTTGTCCATGGTGTATCGATCTTCTTCTCCACCGACAGCGTACACGCGCTCGAATTTGGTGATGTTGAGTGAGTGGGCATCGCCATCGTTGAGGTAAGCGTCGTTGCGACCTAGAAAACATTAGTTTTGGGGAAACCAGGTATGTTCAAAGGAAACCAACCAATAGAGGCATCCCCTTCGTAATTATTGTGTGAGTAGGAGAGGCCTTGACCTGTGCCTAAGTTGGAATCACTCAGGAGATCCGGTGGCAGTGGCCCACCAATAGACCAAACACCCTCAAGCACATTTCCATCAAGTGCGATAGCATAGGCAGCTAATGCAGCAGCAAGCTCGGGGGACATTTGGTATAGAGCGCCGAGCCCAGAGACAGTCTCCTCTAGAGACACAATGCTGATGCAGTCGTTAATAAACGAATCCATATTTCAATCACGTTAAGGAGAATTGACTTACCCGTTGCGCGGAAGAAATCCATGGTTTGCAGCAGCATTGAGACCTGGGCAAGGACCGCGGATATCTCCAAGGCCAGGCGATTCAAAGGAGTGAGGTCCAGTCAGAGTGATAAGTTGATCATCTTCATCGAAAGTTGTGCAAGGAACAAGACCACAGTTCGACTCAGATTTACTGAGGCCTAGAGCGTCGTTGCGGCGGAGGATGCTTTTGGCCTGTTCGAGAGCGATAGGATCGTCCATGAATGACGGGATAGCAGCGACCATCGCGGCCGTTCTGAACATAAAGAAGATTCTCATGATTTTGGGGGATGCTGCGAGTAGCGCGAAGTCTTCTGTGGAAAAGATGTGGCGATATTCGAAACATCTGGACTCGATGATCTCGCTTTAAGTAGCCAAAACGTCGATACGTCCAGGGACACAATATGATGAACTTGGAAGCTGCGTGATCGCACGACATTTGAGATCATTCCACGTTTGATGATAAACTACAGGCGCATTTAGTAAACCCAACGCCCGAAGCGTGGCGTTGATATCAGAGATGGAGCGCAGATATACTTTGAGCCAATAAAAAACATCAGATATCGCATCACTCAAGCTAACCGAGCTACCGGAAAATTAGAACATGATCCTGTAGATCAGAATAATATCTAGCGCCGAAGATCATCTGTGATAGTGCTTCCAAAATTTCTAGGTGCATGGAATTACTAGAGCATGTGCATGAGAACAGCACGCAATAAAGGCTAATAAATATGTCATGGACATGTAAGCAAATGCAGGAATAGTGTCTTTCTTGTGGCATGCAAGCATCAGCCTCGAGATCAAGTATTGTTCTAGTAGCACGCCATTTCAACTCGAAGCACGTCTTGAAGTCCAACATTGTAGCAGTCCATTGCATCACGTCTCACAACCTTAGCCCTGGAGTCGCCAGCAAACTTGCCTTTCTTATGAACAAACGATGGCTTGCGGTTTTGCGAATTGGTGGGAGACCTCGAAATCACCAAATACACCTAGTACTCTGGCCCCCGTGAGACTAATCTAGCAGAGCAACCTTTTGAAACACGAATTGAATATGATAACGTTACCAAGATTACTATACTGAAAGTCACGCTGCATATGACTCCGTTTGTTCCTTATTTATGAGTTCACGAGGATCGCCCAGCAGCGGATCTCTAGGGAATTACAAATTGACAATTTGGCGTCAAGTCTGACTACTCTCAAAAGCTCATACTAATAAGATCTCGAAGCTGAACTCGTGGCCTTTTATTCTGTGTTATGTTTTCTATTCAAGATGAAATCACAAGACCACTGAGCTTTCTCGATTCTACCGCAGACAGCGCCAGCTAAGCAGAAGGCCCAGCCTATATGCGGAACAAGGGCGCCGAAGCTGTTGAGAGTCTCGACAACCTCGTTACAGCCGTGGTCCCTGTTATCCTCAACAAAGTCGACACGTAGTCGGAAGCCTGGGTATTCCCTAGCACCGCCAAGAGCGTAGAGGTAGCAAGGTTCTCATTCGCGCCTGTCTCCGTGGTAACTAAAGAACTCAAAACAGCCGTTGCGCATCACTGTGCTCGCGCTGTTTCTGTTGAAATGCCCCGCGGATGTGCAACGAGTGTCGGTCAGGTATCCGACCCATCTCGTTTCCGTCACTTCAGCATCAAAACTTTCCACGATCACGATCACCTGGAGCAGCATCCCACAAACCCGTGAAATACCGGGATGCGTAGGATGGTCTTCGGGAGCACCACCAGTGGGGCTCGCGTAGACGTAGATGGAATCGCCATCCATGTCAACGCTGGTATGGAAATCGTCGTTTGCATTGTGGAGTGGCTTTGCCAAGCAATGAACTGTTGACCAGCAGAGGTTGGGCATTGAGGATGTCTGGAGTTCGCCTTCTTGATCATAGACGACTTTCTCGTTCGGCCCACACTCAACCAGATGCAAAAGATGGGTGGATCCGTCTTCGACTCTTATGCTGACGTAAACGATGGACGCAGGCTCTACATCAACCCAGATCCCCTAGCTCGTTGGGAATGGGGCTGGGAGAATGCTACTGATGAGCGCTACGCAGAGTCCATGCGCAACATCTCAATTTCCAAAGAATGGTATGAGACGCATGCATATGGTCGGTACAGTGAATCCTCTTGTTCAAAGGGTTTGTACGCGTACATATGGCAGGATGGTGCGGTCTCCTACCGTGGTGAGTATGTATCAGCACCGACCCAGCCTCCTTTAAGCATGGATGATACGAGCTGCGCGAGTTACGCTGGCGCACCGGAAGTCGTTGTGCCAATAGGTGAGGTTGCCTACAATAGCACAAAGTCGATGCACATGGAATACGTTCCCGTCGCTATGGCCCTTCAAAAGAGCGAGGGGTTGAGATTTTGCGTTGGCTTCCCTCGTGAGTGATTTTGAGGAAGGAGCGATACTGAGGCTAGTTGCTGCTGGCGCCAGGCTTTACCCTAGCTAAAGAGACCAATTAGGCTCAGATTTGGTCGCTCTTCGGTTGGTTGTACCGTATTCAGAGTTTAAGTATACACTTCCGAGCGGAAAAAATCATCAGTTGATTCAACCCGCTCAGGATACGATCACTTTCAATAGACCTATTGTTTGTCTCCCATGAGATCTCTTTTCCTCTTCATGTCCGAAGGACGAAGCACATACGAGCTTCGAATATCTGTCGTCTTACAATACGACCGATTGTTGAGGGGCTACCTAACGCTGTTCTCAGCTTTGTCCATAACGAATGAATTGCGTGAAAGATGCGTTCGGTAATCCTGCTTGACAACCTAAGACGTCGATCACGGCGTGAGTTAGATCAAGAACTATACAGGTCGTTCTGATAGTAATAGCTGATATCATCCGTACATAAAATACAATCTCATCCGATCGATCATTAAATGAGCCATAGCCCTAACTTGCTGCAAGGCAAGAGCGCTTACAGTCACATCCTCCTAGATAGTATTCCCTGGCCCGATCTCCTACTCATCTCGGCAGATATTAAGTAGCCTCGAACATGGTAATATCGGCCGCGGCTAGAATAGCATTTATAGTGAAGAGTTTGAAAACACATCCAATACAGTAAGTGCTCTCATTACCAAGTTTTCCCGCCGTAGGCGTGCCGTTAAGAGCAGGCGCAGCGTGATGGTAGCTGTAGACAGATTTGTTGGAGACGGTGGAGAAGATATCGATCGAGAGGGTAGTGGTGTTTCTGCAGCTAAGAGTATGAAACAAGCTCCAGTACAGAAAGAAGCAACGTACAGGCAGTATGTTAGCTGCCGAGTCGTACCTAACGAGGCTCCACGCTACTGACACTACTACATATGCTGGCTTCGGTCCCAGCCTGCCATGGAAGACAAAAATAGGTTCTCTGGAAGTCACTTACACTGTCTTTATTCATTTGATAATATAAGCCATGGATCGACTGGCCAGGTCTTTCCCGTATTTCGTCATCCGTTCACCTGAGCCAGCTTTGCGTTCTTTAGCCCAGCGGAAACATCACCAGTCTGACATATCCATTCATCACTATCATCGTGAACCCACTGGTCTCCAATACTAAGCATCTTCTCTTCAAGTAGTATCTTCATTGACTTGCGAATGTTCTTATAGTCTTCTTCCTCAAACACATTGAACAGTTCAAAAGGATCTTCCTGGGTGTCAAACAACTCCCACTCCCTGTCCTGCCCTCCTTCACCAGTGCCAGTAAGATTGAAACCCTCGTTGTACCAGTAGATCAATTTGTAGCGGTTGTCCCGAACGCCGTAATGAGCGTAGGCGTGGTGAATGGCGTCGTTATGCATCCAGTAGCGGTGATAGGCGACTTTTTGCCAGTCTTCGGGCGTCTGGCCACGAAGCACATCGCGGAAGCTGAACCCTTGCATGAAGCTAGGAATGGGAATTCCAGCAAGGTCGAGGAAGGTTGGTGCGAAATCGACGTTCTGAACGAGGTCCTTGACAACCGTGCCAGGTGCAATCTCGGCTGGGTACCGAACGAGGAAGGGCATCTGAAATGACTCTTCATACATGAAACGTTTGTCGAACCAGCCATGCTCGCCGAGGAAGAAGCCTTGGTCCGAAGAGTAGACAATCATAGTATTGTTCTTCAAGTCAGCGTCGCTGTCAATGAAATCAAGTAGTTCCCCCACATTGTCGTCGACAGATTGAACAGTGCGCAGATACCGTTGCATATAACGCTGAAACTTGAACTCGGCAAGCTCCTGCCTCGTCTCGAAGCTGTAAACTTCTGCCGTCTCCTTGTCGATCAGTCGCAGCTCCTTCACATTGTCGGGATTCGGGATCTTGCGTTCCGCTGCATTTGCGCCAGCGATCAGCTTCTCGCCAACGTCACTGCCTCCCGTAGGCTGGACAAGGCCAAGGTCGTTATAAGTCATGTCATCCGCCACACGCATCTCGGCAACATTCGCAGCATTGGCACGATTCTTGTAGTCATCCGTGAAGGTATCTGGCAGTTTGATGGGATCACTGTAGAGATCCTGGTATTTCGGGTCGTAGTGCCAGCTTCTGTGAGGCGCTTTGTGGTGGCTCATGACAAAAAAAGGCTTGTCTGGATCTCTTTGCTCGATCCACCCGAGGGTCTTGTTGTTGATGATGTCTGTAACGTACCCTTCCTCCTGTCGCGTCTCACCCATCTCGATGAATTGTGGATCAAAGTATTCACCCTGGCCAGGGACAACACTCCAGTGGTCGAATCCCGTCGGCTGATGCTCCGGTCCTTCTCCAAGATGCCATTTACCGAAAATCGCTGTCTGGTACCCATTCATTTGTAGTTGTTTTGCAACATTGGGCAGCCGGTTGTTCAGCTCGTCGTTCAGCGTCAACACGCCACTGACATGGTTGTGCATACCCGTGAGGACTGTCGCCCGTGAAGGAGTGCAAATGGAGTTCGTCACATAGCAGTGGTCGAGCCTCGCACCCTCACTGGCCAGACGGTCCAGGTTAGGCGTATGGTTGATGCCTGTGCCGTACGCTGAAATAGCTTTGGCGGCATGGTCATCAGCAAATATAAAAATGATATTCGGTGGCACTTTCATGGCTGTTGGTGTCAATGCTGATGCCACCAATGAATGGAAAACTTGGAAGCCGGGTGGTGAAGCAACTACCGTGCTCGTGATGCGCGCTCAAGAGAGTCTTATGTTCGTCCATTGTGGGTCCTTACTGCCATCAACTGAGGGGTCACATTGCTTTGAAGCCATTGCCGGTTTCCTACGTGCCAAACGACTTCGAATGCTGTGCACTGCCACCTGCACCATGCCAATTACAACCTAGGCAGTGGATATCGCCAAGGTGATCGCCGGAGCAGTGTAGATGATTGCAGCGATAACTGAGCGTTTGGTGGTGAGTAATCAGGGTTTGCAGTCCCCGACAGTGTCGGTGGGTTGTTTAGCCGAGCTTATCCGAGAGGCGAGTGCCCCACACAGGCAAATCTAACCTCACTTCACGCCGGGCGTGGGACTTGCTCCCGCGACAACTGTACATTGTCTTTACGGTATCACCGAGGCAAGTCATACAACATTTGTGAGCACAGAGGATCCACGGGGTGAATGGGATGACTGATGAATCACGCCACTCTTACAAGTGAACAGCCTCCAGTACTCGGCCAACGAGGCCAAGTAGCTGATGGCCTAGATGTTCAGATTAGCATAACATGGTAGGCGGCTACTTGGGATGTAGCAACCGCCCGATGGCCAGCCTGGATACATACCAAGCTCAAGTGCCCGTCGATGGGCGGCCTTGAGCGCTCAGCCCAAATGCTTCGTTGCCGAGAGCAAAACCCCCTGTTCTCTACGCATTTTTACGACCCGAAGGTCCCAGCTCAGGTGATGGCCGAAGCGATCCCCACCAGGGGTCTTTGCTGGTGCGTAGCTGCGTCTCTTGAGATCCCTTGGTGCAACGGATGGCGCCAGTGCAAGGGTCTCCCCAGCCAACGGAGGCCCACATTGTCTTCGGGAAGCCGGGTACACGGATACAGCCAATGGCCTCACCTTTCGACGACGTTCCTTCCGAGGTAAGGCATCCCCACCACTGTATAAGGCGACTCGGTGGGGCGTCTGCTTGACACAGAGTGCAAGTCCGAGAGGCGCGCGCTTTCACTCCGAGACGTATCTGGGCTACTAACAGCAGAGACAGTCGTTGCGACCAGAGTACAGCAAACCACGCGAGGGCAGTCTATTGCGCAGGGTATCCGATCATGGGGTGCAAGCACCGCGAATCACGGAACCGGGGGTTGGGACAGAGGGCTGCTGCCGTGCCTTGAGCACCTGCGGGTAGGCCGACGAGTGGGTAAGTACAACCTTTGCGCTAACTCCGGCCGACATCTCCATCATCTTCCATCCACGGTAGTATCCCTTCGGGTGAGGTGAAACGAGTCTTGAAGCCAGCAGGGCGGGTGCGGCTTTTATGGTGGGCGAAGGTGGAAAGGCGAGCTGAAAGGAGTCTTGAAGCCAGCGGGGCGGACGCGGCTTTGGTGAATATGGGCGAGGGTGGGAAAAGTGGGCGAGGGTGGGTGTGAGAAAGAGTTGAAGCAGAGGAAGCGAGACTTTATAATTGCGCTGTGGGCTGACAAGAGCTCATTTGTTTTGACGAACGGGCCTGCAGTTGTCAGTGACTTGAGGAATGAGCAACCTGCCCTCGAGTCACATGATCTAACATCACCAGCGCCACTCATACGTTGGAAGCGTGGAACCGCGAACGTTGCAGTCATTGCCGACCGAACGAGCACTTTTCGTATACTAAACTGCTAGTAGGCTGGCAGCATTAATCGACATCGAGACCACCAGAATTCCCCCTGCCGGCTCTTTGGAGCTGGAGAACTACAGCAGCTCGAGGCATTGGCACGACGTTTCGGTGCATACTATGAATGGTCTATTACTTTGCAACTGACTGCAATCTTGTATTCCGTCCTTTCCGTCATAATGCGGATTGGATGCAGGAGATTACCTTATGATTCAGAGCAGGGCGCCTATTCTCACAGGTTGGCAGTAACTAAGTCAGCAGACATGGCTATACCAGCTAATAGATTTGCTACTATTGAGGGCAGACTCTTTAACGCGCGATTATGGTCGTTCATCCCGCCAGGTAGCTGACAATGGCGACTGCGCCGCTGCCCAGTCCGTATAATAACCACAACTCAAGCGACTGCACCCCTGCATTCAGCTCGCGTTGGAATTATTCAGCCTTACTGCCCATCTTGGAAGCCATGCTTCAACAAATACAAATATTCCATGAGCTCCGAGTATTTCACAGGTTGTTCTCGGGTCATAATCATCAAGCCACCAGCATCGACACACCTCCAACAACATGAAGAATCTGATCATTGCGGCCAGCTTTTTGGCCCTGGCACATGCGCAGAGCCCTCCAGTCTTCACACTTGGGCCGCAATCGAATTATGCCAAAGCGCCGGTATGGACTCTTCGCAGACAACCACGCTCTGTTATACGACTGACTTCTACAAGGCGGCTACGGCCACTCCACGCCGCCACGAGGTGTCCATCTTACCAAAAGATCTACATGGTGGTATACCCGAAGATGGTATTGATGTGTTTTTCGGCTCGGACTTACAGGCTGCGATAAAATCTGCGTTGAGCTCGGATGCTTGCAAGACCGACGACGTGTTGAGTGATTGTGCAGCTGCAGTTGGCAGTGCAATCGACGCACAGCATGCCTTGACGGTCGAAAAGCGCGTTGTCGGCGTCGATGATCTCTTGGTCTAGGCCGGTGCTGCCTTGGCCGGCATGATAGGAGTAGCCGTGCAGTCGTCCGGACAGGAGGAACCTCAACACATTCAATTCGCGGCATTGGATCTAGCAGCTGTTCAGTCTCACACGGATGCCAACATCGCTGTAGCTACTGCTGCCGGCGCATCTCCGATCATTGTGTCTGTCAGGCCAACACCTGAGCCGTCTCCTGAGACCGTATCGATCTTAACCGCGGATGACGGCGAGCACAAAAGCGGAGACGCCGTCATTACGCTGCCCACTGGAATGGCAAATATCCTCGACCAGCTCATCATGAAGAAACCCGACGCCGAGAAATGCTTCAGTGATGGTGCTCAAAAACGAGACGCACAACAACGGCCGTCATTAAGACCAACAAAACCCATGTCCCCTGGTCTTTTGGAAACTGTGCGACGCCTCGCAGAGTTCACCCTGAACTCGGTTGGAAAAGAAGGTCTTGGTGAAGTGAAGATCGTAGAGGATGGTTCTGGAGCGACTCTTCCAACAATTAATGACTCGGGTGTTGTGGCTGCCATGGAACAGACCAGAGAGTACGCCGCACAGCTCTCGGCGTTCCGAGGAAAAGCACAAGAATCATCGACGGCACATCCAACTACGTGTGGTACACTGTTTGGGCGTGGTGCGTTCACGCTTCTGGACTCAAAGGCGTTTCGCCAGTTCACGTTCCGCCTTCGCACAAACATGAGAATGATGATAAAGACGACAAGTGCCCCTCTGATCTGGAATGTTCGGATGACAACTGCAAAGGACAGGATAGTAAATGCACTGCAGAGGTCAGTACCCTGTTCACATTCCAACTTTCAGATCCTGCCACTGACAGAGATTCAGGGCCCGAACAAAGATTGCGACTGCTCATCTGGTAACGGCACGTGAGTGAAGATATTACTCTATCGGTGTGGCAACGCGCTGACTTCATACAGTGCCCAGATTGTTAAGCACATTGGCGGCGACAAGGAGACCCTTCAATGGTATAGCGCTATACTACAACAAATGCTGGGCGAAAGCAACGATTCTGGGCGACCACCACACATGCTGGACGATAGGCCATCCGACATGACGGGCGGCGACGACTTGAAAGAGTTAGCCAGAGACCAACTATGCGGCAATCTGATGCGACGAGTGGGAAGTGGTGACTCCAATCAGTACAGCATGTACCCCAATGGTGTGAGCTAGTCCATTAACCGAGATGGCCTCGACGGAGAAGCAAAATGGGATTGCAAGATCAGTGAAGCCCAGTCTTGCAAGAATGCACTCGACGACATGGCCAGTGGCGACAGTGGCAGACGTGGCGATGGCGCCAAATGGATGGCAGCCCAGATCACCAATGACACCGGATGCGGGAACGTCACGGTCAATTTCCCCGATTGCTCGCAATGCAAATCCAAGCGACCATCGCAGCAAGAAAATCCCGTCTCGGATCCATGGTGGCCGGTCGCCGGCAACTCACAGTGCGATAACAGCGGATCGGCAGCCGGGACCTTGATAGATGCCATTATCAACAACCTGTTGGACAAGGACGTCTCTTGCGACCAAGATAGTTCTGCCGGCAAGAATGGCGATGACGAGTGCACCGAAATGGGCATGCACAAGACTCTATACGTCGAGATGAGTGCGAGGATCAGGTTGTGCGGTCCAGCAGGACAGAAATGGAGTAAGTTAACGGTCGCAGTTCATAGCTTGCTCGTGAGATGCCTGAACTGACACACAATCGCAGATGCGTCGTGCTCGAGCATCGCAGCAGAAGCGAAGCAGTTTGTGAAAGATTGCGGAGGTCCCGAGAAGCCTTGGCTGAGTGGTAGGAAGTACGTTAATGCGGATGGTTTCTATATTTTAGTTACCCAGTAGGCCTTATCTTAGCGGATACCTAACTACAAATTTCTGAATTTGTTCGGACCATACTATCTCAAAATTTACACGCCCGTTTTCTTCCTACTATTCTGATTAGTCCTTCAAAAACTCATCGTCACGTGGTAGGAATAACACCTAACTTACCCATGTGCTTAGAGACCTACCTCACGAAAAGGAGAGAGGCAATGTACGAAAAGGCGATACACGAAGAAGAGATACACGAAGAGGGGATACAGGATAAAAGTTGCGATCACGAAGGCCGTGAAGCTCGGACAACATAACTTACTTGAGCCATGCTCTCCAAGGCATCCTAGTCATGACTATTACGCTCTGTTCTGGACCTAGCAAACTAACGTAATCTTGTGATTATGCTTGAACATAGTCATTTGCGCTTGTATCAAGAACACTTTCAAAACTCAGGGTCACCTATCAACATCGAAGACGCAAATTGGGCGACGGGACCCTTGGATAAAGGCTGGACGCCCATTCTAGGCCTTACAGCGAAGAATGACATGCAGCCGAGATCAAGATCTCCCCTTTGTGGAGCTACGGCTTCTTCATTGTCGCTCTTTGAACGTCAAAGGGCAGTCGTCCTAGCAATCGGTCAGCTCGGTACGTTCTGAATTTGCATCAACAATCATATGCACCGCCTACCTTCGGGAAAATGGTCGCAAAGACCTTGATCTCTTCAGAAAGAGGCGTTGGGTGATGCTTCCAATCCAGCAGCAACGAGGCTTTGCCGAGAAAGAGCGCGAGGTTGATTTGCGCATAATGTTGCCCGATGCATACATGTGGCCCAGTGCCGAAGACTAGAAAATTCTTCACACCCTTCATCTCAGCATCGCCAGTGTAATAACGTTCGGGGTCAAACTCGTCTGGCCGTTCGTAGACGTCTGGGTCGCGCAGGGCCAAGTACGTGGTGGGGACAACCATCGCGCCTGCAAACCAGTCATTTCTGAGGTTCTTGAAGTCTTCTGGTGACCTCACTCACCCTTAGGTACAGTATAAGAGTCTGTAATTGGGAATGCCTTCTTTGCCATGTATGGGACCATGATGACTGGAGGACGGTATCGAAGGAGCTCTTTTATCACGGCGCGCGTGTAGGTCATGGATTCGAGCTGATCCAAGTCGACAGCTGCTTGTTTATCGCCATTGCGGATCTTGAAATTTTCTGCTCTGACCCGGTCGAGAATATCCGGTCGTTGAGCCATGGTCTGGAAGAGCCAGGTAGCTGCACTGCTCGTGGCGTCTTGGGATGCGAATAAAAAAGTGAAGATCGTTTGCGCAATCTCATAATCGCTGAATTCGCGAATGAACGGAGAGGGCTTGTCCAAGTCCACCATGGACTGACCCTTTGCCTCCATCTCCCGCCATTTGTTGCAAGCCAACATGTTCCCAATCCAAGCGTCCATGATACAGTTTGGCTCAGCGCCTGATGCCATGCGCTCTTTACTTTTGGCACCCGCATTTGCAAACTCCACCATGACCATTTCGCTGGCTTTCTTCCCATACCAAGTCTTGGTGAAAGGAATGATTATCGGGAAATTCACAAGTTCGAGAGCCGCGGTGATAAGGTAATAGTCATCAGCAATTTTCTTGACGGCTTCCTCCGATATGTGGTCTCCGCAGAATGTCTGAAGTGATACGGCGCACATCAACTCTCGAAATGCAGACATGAACGGGACGGGCTTGCCGCCTGCTCTCTCCGTGATTTGGACGTATTTCCTGAAGTAACGCTTGTACACCTCCTCTTGGCCAGGGAGGTAGGATTGGAGTGCTTTTCTCGTAAAAAGGCCGTTCAAGCCTTTGCGAAAGTCGAGATGTTCCTTGTTGTCTAAGAAGACCCAATTGTCCGCACCGAGAAGCTTATGAGCCACATCAACCACGCATGGCTTCACGTACGAAGGCGAGTTGAAGACTTTTCGAGCCATGTCGCGTGTCGAGGCAATCACAACGAACCTAGCACAGGGCTCGTCAGTCTGTCGAAATGGAATGACAACAAACTCGCATACTTTGTGAAATACCGAAACACAACTTAGAGGCCCGCTGATCCATTTCGCATAGTACTCTTCGAACTTTGGGTTGACACTTTGCAGAAATGGTCCAATGAAGGGCTGTTTGAACGTCGGACCCTCGATGGTGCCCTTGCTCCAGATGTACGAGACTATGGTCAGCTCGCACCGTTAGCACTTGTCGTCATCGGCTTCGTGGTATGAACGACATACACTGGTCGTAAGCACCCAAGATCACTACGAGGGTGACTATGATGGTCCAGAGACCTATGGTATCAAGCGTTTGGCCGACGTAGTCGACAGACATCTTGGACAAATGATGGGAATAATATGCATCGACAGCCATTGTGCTGGAATTGGTGGACACGGTGTCCATACTGCAAGGCGGCACCTGTGAAGACACGGGATGTTGTTGAGATGCAGCCTGCGTGAAAAATGGAAGGCCAGGGGTATTGATTAGATTGGGATTGGCCATTTGTGGAAAATCGCGCGGACGCAGTACAAGAAATCAGCCGCCGCAGATAGAGCCATTGAGACTTGGCAGAGATACGGTGCGTTATTAGCCGGGAGTATGCTGGGCTGTGCCCATATTCACGCATTCCTGCCGGTACCCAGGATCTTAACTTGATCTGTAGGCTTCTATGCAAGAGTCTCAAGCGACGACAAGCGATGCTGACTCTACTGAGTGAGGTTAAGCTATTGTATCTCAAAGCGTGGGAGACCAGTGGGGACGAAGGTTCTGGCCGTTGCGTCCGCTACGGCACGACGGATGGGGCTGTTCGTGTTCGCATGGGCCCACGCGCCTTTCAACATGGCCATCTCACTTCAAGCTAAGGTATCTGCCGCAATACACTCTTCTCTCGAGCTACTGTGGTCTATTCTAGAGGTCTATGTTCACATGCAGAAACTTGCGATAGCTCCTTGATATTTAGCGCTATCTATTATGAGATACCCCTGTCTTAAGCTACTATCCTCCGCCTTCGTAGTAGCAGGGGAAGCCGCAGGTAGTGAGCTGAGATTTTTCGAAGGCACGTGGGGCCTTCCTTCGACTACACACTATCGCAGCTGACATTATGCTGCAGCACTTAGTGGCACCAGAACGGCCTATCACATCAACATTTGAAGCTCCACTCGATTCCTTCCCAGCCTTTCCGCTTCTGTATCATGACAGGATTGTTGCTGCCTTCCTCCATCGGCTTAGGAATTGCGCTAGCCAACTCCCGAGGGCCCATCTGGACCTGGTCTGGACGCAATCCAACAATCTCGTAGCCCATTAGAAGGGCGCTGATGAGGCCGAGTGCCTCAGCAGAAGCGAAGTTTCGTCCTGGGCACAGATGTGCCCCGCCGCCGAAGGGGATGTATGCCGCACGCCTCTTCTTCTCGACATCCGGCTCTGGATCTTTCAAAAATCGCTCAGCGTTGAACTGTAGAGCATCAGCGCCCCAGATATCCGGCATCTCATGGGTGATCTTTGCAGACCACATCACATCGGTTCCCTGCTTGAAGAGAAACTGTTCACCCATTCTATCAGCGAATGCTATCAATTGCAGAGCATGTTCATCGTCCACATCGCGAGGCACGTGTATAGGGAAGGACATCATACCGTATCTCCATTCTCGTCTGTAAGCAACGTATCGGCTGTAATAGCACGGCGCGCTACCATGTGGTTAGAGACACGTATGCCTTCGCGCTGGCAGCCGAGTAGTGTTGGACACTCTTTCTCCAACGTCCGAATGTCAAGAGTTGCTTGTCTGGTCGCTCCATCACCGCTGTAAGTGATTGTTGGCAAAATCTCGTCACGAAGTTTCTCCATGAGGCTCGGACGCTGCCAAATGTATCTGTTGACTACAGTTAGAACGGAAGTACAGAGGTTGCCCTCACCAGATCATCGGACCGCACTGCTGGCTCAAGAACGCAAAATACTTCGACCGGTCTCATCCGTGGCCACTTACAAGAATGTCCAGAAAAGCGCAGGAATTGAGTTCGCCGTCGACACCCATATATTAATGACCTCACCCCTGCAGAGATCCTCGCCGAGGACGTTGTACTTTCTTGACACCGCTGTTCGAGATGCAACGAACGAGGAAACGTCGGTATTCTTGTCCAGCTCTGCTTCGAAGTAAG
>MSJI02000442.1:59222-82175 GCA_001931905.2 Cladosporium sp. IMV 00045 | reverse complement strand
AAAAAAAAAAAATTCACAACGTACTCGGTCCACCTGTCACAATTACCAACACCTTTCCCAAATTCAACTTCACACCACTCACAGCCGCAATGAGCGACCAAAACGACATCATCACTGGCAAGCTCCAGGACAACGACTACAAGAGTCGCACCGGCCAGTACCAGGTCCCCGTCCAACCCGACGACAAGCCTGTCGAAGACCCTATCGACTCCAACGTCGCCGACTCCGACGCTCAGCTCGGTTCGTACTTCCCTATTCTTTGTGCGCTCTACTTGTGGTCACCTTTCTAACGGTCTCGACAGAGACCGATGATAAGCAGGCCATCGACCAGAATAACGTCATCTCCGATGGCACTAGAGGTGCTGCCAAGCCATCTGGTACCTACCAGGAGCCTGGAGACGAAGAAGGTCTGCCTGGCCCTGATGATGGCACCAGCCGCATCGCTGGCAGTGGCGTGTGAATACTTTAGCATCAATTTCCGATAAGTAATTAGTTATGAAAATAACTCTTGTCATTTACCTCATGCTATTCTCATACGCCGTGTCGCTTCGTTTATCATTTTGACTGCTGTATCCAGCTCGACAAGCACAGAGCTCCATCCTCGCGCACCTATCCTCCACCTCAACCCGCTATTCTTCCAGGTACCTCATCAGTGTACTCCCGTAATGAACGAGTGGAATAGATAACGTACCCCACATGCGAATGCGACACACGAGCGGATGCGACAGTTTACAGCACTCAACACGGCTTTACATGCTTCATTGCAACCACAACGACATAGTGGTCTGAATCTGAATATTCAGATTCAGAAACTCGTATTCAGATTCAATTCAATTCAGATACCCGTTATTCAGTATTCAGGTTTTATTCAATACGTCATTCCTTGTCAAGTCTTGGCATGAGTGAATGTGAGTGAAGTCACTGACTTCTCAACAGTCGATTCACTTCGGATCCATTCTCCAACTGGCGCGAGCAGATCATCATTGGTGCTATCTGAGTCGTACCCATCATCGGTCTGGCAGGCATAGCCACGGCGCTGCCAATCCTTCAAGCACTCTCCCTCTTCAATCACTTGCCCGCCTAAATGGCTGCGTGACCAGGTGATTGTCCTCCTCATCCCACTGAAGCTCGACTCGCTGGCAGCGCTCATCGGCATCGCACTCAAGCAGTCGATCGCCATCTGCCACAGCTGTGGGTAGGCGGCTTTTTGGTCAGGCTGGCTCCACCATTCGATGGGACTCCCTGCAATCTTAGTAGGCGTGGCGTTGACGAAGGCGGTGAACTCGTCTTGGCTCTGGGACGTGAGCGACTGTAACAATCTGGTGCGATGAATGTCCCACGCCGTTCGAGCCTCAATTCGCTCCGCTGCATCGGAGACGGAAGACTCCGTTGCACGTTGTCGATAACGAGTCTCGAAAAGCTTCTTCGCTCTCTCAATGCCGGGCTTAATCCAGGGCTTCTTCCAGACTTTGTCCATGTACGCTTTCCGATAGCCGGGATGGAGCAAAACAGCTGCCGCGTGTACAGGCACGTCATCTGACAGCTCGTAGTATTTGTTGAATGCGATCCAACTGGTGTTGATTGCAGCAAGCAGTGCTTCTTTGGACGTGAACTTGCGTTCGCTGTCCTCATAGTGCTTGATCAGGAAATCGATCTGCACCTGAAAGCTGTCGAATGTGGCTTGGTCACCTTGGCTCAACATCGTGACTTGGTGAAAGGGTTGAAGAAAATCGGATGCGTCATGGAGGGTTTGCCACTCGTCACGGCTCAGCTTGAAAGCCTCTAGCTGGGCGTGGCGGTCTATCATCCTGGCAATGGCGTCGCGGCATTCTATCGCGTCAGAAAGAAGCGTGTACCAGGCGTTCCACCTGGTCTCGCCAGGTAGCTTCAGCACTTTTTCCGCAAGGTCTTTGAACTCCTTGTGCAGAGCCAGGTTGCGCACTGCAACGGCCAGCCGATACACCTTGTTCAGCGGACCATGACTCGCCAAGCCCCCTTCGCTGACTATAGCGTCCTCGATGACCGAGCCGGAGTTGAGTACCCGCTGTGTGGCCATGTCGAAGGCTTCTTCGTTTCGACAGAAGAGGAAGGCTTGCACAGCGATATTGAGGACGTGACCGAGACAGCGCAATCGGTTGTGCCTCGCATTCCAATCAATGCCGTGGCGACTCGACAAGCATTCTTCCATTGCGCGGCATAGCGTGTCGTTGGCACCTGCGTTGTCGGCAGTGACGTAGCCCAATCGCTTCTCGATACCGTACGATTCGAGTGTATGTACGATAAGAGGAGCAACTAGCTCGCCGGCGTGCCCGTAGTGAAGCTCAGGCATACCGAGGAGCGCATGCTGGAGCCTGCCGTCTCTACTGACGAACCTGGCATAAATAGACTGGAACTCTCCTTGATGGTTAACGCCGCTCGTCCAGCTGTCTGTACAAATGTTGATACGTGATGCAGAAGACTGCAGCGCTTGCGCCACAACGCGGCGCTGCCGCTCATAATTGGAATGTATCTGTCGTGGTATAGATGTATGCGACTTCAAGAGCGTCTGCGCGCATTGCGGGTTGAGCGCTCTGCAAAGCTCTACGAACTCGTCGAGCTCTACTACGCGGTGACTGACGTTCGCTCGCACGATGAAGCGCGCCAGAGCATCCCGAAAACGGCGTTTGTCCAGGATGTTGAATAGCAATTTCTCTTGCGTCGTGCGACTCAGCAACTCGCCCTTCTCTTTCTGTCTTTGCAGGGCGTCGAAAATCGGTGACGCCGTGATCCGCTGCAGGCGCACGCCATGGCTGGAGCGGAGATGCTGCTCAGCATTCTGGATTGGTTGACAGTAGTCGCATTGCTTGCAGTAAAAGAGCTTTTGGTAGTGCCGGTTGCGCTCAGGTTCGTGGGGTAAACGCACGCGAGCGTACGTCCAGGCTGGGTGGACTTCCTTGATGTTCGGGCATGATGATCGCTTGCGCTTAAGAGATCTGACTGTACCAGGTGTCGACCCTCTCTCGCCGTCAGTGCTTGATGTTCGAGGGGTGGAGGAAGAAGCGCGTGCTTGGAGAGGCCATTCACCGTCGGCGATCGACGTTGCAGCTTCTGCGTCCATCTCGGTCGTCACATAACAGCGGCAGTTGGAACACCGAGTCCCCTGAAACGTCATGCATCCTGGAATTGCGGGAGCTCACGCTGCCTGATACGGTAAGCCTCAGACTCGCAAGGTTTGTAGGACCCCGGATTATGCTTGTGAGAGTCTATAAATGAGCCGTAGGGCTGAGACTCCAACCCTAACCCTGGGTGCAATCTGAATAATCTGAATGTATGGTGAATATTCAGAAACCAGAATTCAGATTCAGATTCATATGAATATTCATGATCCCTGTTGAACCCAATTCAGATTCAGACCACTATGCGCACAGGCATGATGACACCACTGAACGGGTATCTACACAACATCAGAGCAGCGGAGACGAACCTTTGCGATTGCGGCGAGGCAGCGGAGACAAGGGAGCATTTCATCTTGCACTGCACCAGGTGGAGTGAGCAGCGGAAGACCTTGTACGTGTACACAGGCGAAGATAATCTTTCCCGTCTGCTCGGAGGCAAGTCCACCACGGATACCGACTACCGACGACTGGAGACAGGACATGGATGCGGTGCGAGCTGTGATCAAGTTCACCCTAGCAACTAAGCGATTCGAGCACGACACTAGCTAGCGATGGCGAACAACGAGATAGACTCTGAATAGCGATCGGAGAACACCACCCCTACAAATCATCAACACCGCAACCACCCCACGCACCCTCGCACACACGGCAGGCCCCCGCTTCATCCGCTGGAGATAGGACGATGAACACTTGATAACATAGCTTCAAGAGTGCCTGCCGACCATTGATCACGAGAACTCGAAGCAATGAAATGCATACCATTAGATGACCAAAGTGTTCAAGGACAATGTGCTTGGAGTTCTGTTAGGTCTAGCCAACTGAGATGCATGTAAATAGTGTGACGTAGATAGTTGCCCTTTAGGTGCTTAGCGCCGGGCGGAACGGATTCCTCCTCATCCTCCTTAGTTAACGGGAGATACTGTAGTAAAAAAGTAAAGTGTCACGGCCAGGATCTAGAGCCCCGTGACATTGCTGGTGATACTTAGGGGGCCAGTTAAGCCGGGCTTCGGCTTCAGCTGCGCTTCTCCTTTACAATGTATTGTAGCCCTTCGAGCTACGTCTTCGTTCTCCAGCGACCTGCTAGGTTATGACTAGGACTGTATATAGCTCTGTATCTGATCTGATTGGTAGCCATACCTACGCCCTGTACACGCTGCCTTCGCCCGTGACAATATTCGCTATTTTAATAGGTTAATAAGGCTATAGTAAGAGTATCTTTGGAGAGGGTAGGCATAGTAAAGAAGAAAGAAAGAAGAACGCGTGGAAATTCGGTGAAAACGCGAAACTAGCGCGAGGGAGTGACCGAACTCCCCACCTGACCGAGAACCCCTACTGTGACGTTACGTTAGCTGCGCCCTGCTAGTTAGCGGCGGTTTTCGGGCGCATACTCCGGACCTCGGCATACATCTCTAGGTCAGTAATTGTGAAGACAAGCGCAGCAATGCGACCGTAGCATGGTGTCGATTGAGATCACAGCAGAGATAGTATCTGTCTACCGTTCATCTTCCTTTGCCCCTGCAAGACTACATTTCAAATACTCTAGCCTGGGTTCGGCAGCAATGCGTTGCAGCTACAAGGATACGTTAACGGAGCATCATATTGACATCATAGCACAGTGTAGGCGTTCTGTGGTAATGTCTCCTGAAAGCTCGCACGCACAGGTAGCTGTGAGTTCCACTGCGTTACCATTGCCACCAGCCAGAAGACGGTCGACTGAAGCAATCGATAACCTACTGGATATCACTACTGATAGTGGGAAGCATCAAAGCGGACGGTTAACTCAGGACAAGAGCGCGGATGAAGCTACACAAAGGTGGAAGCGCCGAGGCCGTAGATGTTGTGCGCGCCGCTCTGTCAGGCCGGGGGAGCAAGAGGTCGGCGCCTGTAAGGAGCGCATGTGTACAGTGTCAAAGAAGGAAGACAAAATGTACTGGCCACCGCCCTGTCTGCCGATTTTGCAAAGAATGCAATCTTGAATGTCTCTGGGAAATTCCCGAAGGCTTGACAAGGACAGAGGGTTTGAGACAGAACCTTCAATCGGTGATGGATCATGTGAATAATCTGGAGGCATTTGTGGAGAGAATGCGAAATGGCACTGACGAGGAGTCAACCATGCTCTTAGCGAGGCTTCGTCTCGGGGAGTCTATCGAGAAGATGATGCACGCGACAGGAACGCCGACCGGCGCATATGGAACAGGGCAGAGAACTACCGTCTCTGGCGTTCAGCAAGAATATGCGTCTCGAAGGTAGTGAATAACAGCGGTTTGATACCGGTTTGTAAAGTTGAGCGTGACTGACATAAGCTATCGATACAGCTAAAGTCTCAGAGTCGGTTCGGTGAGGACGGACCGTCGATCGCTGAGATTGTGACGGAGTCACGGTCGGCGCTGACAGTTCTCCAAGGGATAAAGCAGTGGATGTTGCCGATTATCACGGACATAAAGAGACAAGCATTGCGAGTTGAAGACGAGGGCGTCCGGGTAGTCTTGACGTGGCTACCAGGCGCCAGGGTACAAGAGAGCAGGCGCTGCAGCGCAACGGGCCGCAAGGCAACAACCCAAAGATATGCGTTCGGCGTCACTGTCGTTCATGGAGCAAGCCATCAAGGAAAAGTGGAGACATGCAAACTATTACCCAGACCCCATTCCATTTCCTCCAGACTTCATTGGCTGGCTGTGTTCCAGCCGAACGATTTCGCTCCACGTGGCAAGCGGCTGAGGCTCAGTGAGATGTTGTTTACGCGCACGCGTCGCTCGTAGGAGCTCGGTGCAACAGACTATGCAATACACCAAGTCGCACTTTGTCATCCTTTATTGCATGACCACTTGCCGCTTGTCGACATTGGCGAGCCTGTACATGATGGCGTATGGACAAGCGTCGTCCCACTCAGCAACACATCTATTTCGATATCTGTCGAACTTTTGCATACTCATCTGTCTCTTGCAACTATGCCTTTCCTCCTGCCAACCTTCGCAACCATGTACGGACACACCAGCGCGAGCGTGGCAGTAAAAGTGCCCACGGGTGGGTGTGCACGACTATGCAAGTCTCTCGCATTTCGACTTGCTCAATCCGACTTGTGAGACCGTGAAATTTCCATTGACCACTATTCTTCCAATATCCGACCTACTCTAGTATTCTGTCCACTTTTCACCGAGAAGGATGTCCTGACACGGATTAATGGGATTTGAAGAGTGACGGTGGAAGGGAAGAGCGAGGGGAAATTCCCCATTCGGTTGCGATAGCAATCGGTCACAAGCTCCAGCTAAATCTCTTGAGTTAGCTTTTGTGAAGCAGGTACCAGCAGGGCAGGCTATCGATCCGCCGAAAACGCGCACCAACGGCTGATCTCGGAAGGTGCTTCCCTTCTAGAATACTGCTGCCCTGTGCGCCGGCGCCCGATAAACATCTTTGTGTTAAACCTTAGACGGCGAGGACTAAATGTCATGCACGAGCGGTATTGCAAACCCATACTAGGTTGGATGAGGTGATGGCCGATGTGTGTATATGGGTATTGAGAAAGGGAATGGCACGTCTGTTAGAGGATGAACAAAGTGGAAAACGCTCGTTGCTGGTGGTGCAGTGGCAGCAGACAGACGGTTGCCCATCTGTTGCTTGAATGTCAGAAATGGCGGAGAGAACGAGACAAAATGCTGAAAGAATTGAGCGCCGACAGGATCACGATCAGCTCAAGGCGAGACCGGCTAGACTTGGAGATTATGTTCGAAGAGTATGCCTTTTCAGCCGTGCTTGGATTTATAGAAAACACAGAAGTGGGTAAAAGGCCAACTGATGACATCAACAAGTGCGATTCGTGGAATGTGGATCGGCTGAATGGGAAAGGCGATGAGGGAATGGTGGTTGGTGGCGGTGGATGGAGTTACAGAGGTGCCAACGGCAGGAAAGTAGGAGGGCCCGGAGCCCAAAAGCTGTGGCGACTTGTTAAAGTCGGCACAGCGAGCAGGATTGTATGATAAAGGTCAACGCGCAAGCAGAGATGAAAGCGTGAGAAATCGTCTAGAAGTTAGCTAGACCTGTTATAAGCTAGATAGCTTGCATACAGTATGATTAAAAAAAAAGTATAACGTAATCCGTGGAGTAGCGCGGCACGTGTAGAAGCGCAACACAATTTCTGACTTTCGTCGCTTTACATTACTCTACTGTTTACAACAATAATGCAGTCAGACTCAGAATCACTATGTATGATCTCAAGCACTTCGTCTTCGTCACCACTGATTTCCACGTCGATAGCTGTGGGTGCGCGGCCTCTTCCGGCGTCGCTTCGTCGCCGCGTTCTCTTCCGCTTGCCTAGCCATTTCTAACACTTCTTGCGTACTGAACACGAACTTGCCCTGTAATGCAACCCTTTTTGCCCTTTCTACGACTCTTACGGGTACGTAGAAGCTCCCTAGCTTCAGCAAGCTCTCGACGGAGCACTACATTTTCGCTCTGTGTCATTTCAAGAGCGCGGGTCATCCTCTCCCCGAAACGCTTAGCTGGCGAAGTTAAAGGACCAGGCTTTCGTAGCTCAGAAGTGAACAATGCCGCCGCTTTCCTCACTTCCGTGCCATCGGGAGGAGAGCTATTCAGTAGAGTGAGATCGAGACTTGCAGGGTCGACGGACGTATGAGGTGGTGAAGGTGTGGAAGCCACTTCTGGACGGTGCTTGTTCAGCACCACAATTGGACTTAAGGGCTCTAGCCCAGTGCTCCGCCATCCACTCTTGATGTTCGCAGGATGTGTGAGCAATGAGGCAGAATCAGCAGGTCGATCTCGCGCTCCATGCAGTGCGCGATTACATTAGCTGTCATGTGACTACCGTGGCCGTCTATGATGAGGAGGCGGCGTGCCTGTGGGTCCTCCGGCCTCGTCTCTGGCTCGAAGACGGTAGTCAGCCACTCGGACGCATGGCTGTCGGATGTCCAGCCACTGTTGCTGGTCGAGAATCGCCAGTCGCGAGACGTGTGGGCTGGTATCCAGGCCGTGTTGGTGTGCTGTGCCTTGAAGATGATCAGGGGCGGGATTGCAGCACCGGCAGCACTTAGCAGTTATCCACTCTTGTCGTCCAGTAATGGCCTTCCAGCTGGACTTCTCCCGCACGCTAACCGATCCTCTTGAAGACCGACTTGCTCCGACGGCGAAGCCTGACTCGTCCATGTTGTAAATACATCCTGGCGGGTAGTGATAGGTTATTCGGAGCTCCTCACGGCGTCGAACCATGTCTCCAAAGCCTCGCTACTAGCCGCATCATGTCTAGCGCGCTCTATCTGTCTAGTCCAGACGCTGAGGATGTCCGGATGCCGAGCCCTGAAGCGATCGATCCAGCGCTCGCCGATGGGTCGCAAACATGGTGGTGGTGTCTTCGAGAGCTGCAAGCGTCCGCGCCTGATCTCCTCCGCCATTTCAATCGCCAAGGCAGGAGATGCGGGGAAATCCGTGTCCGTCAAACGTGTAAGCCATCGTACTAGAGTCTTCTCCTCGGCGTGCGAGAGAACCTGTTCAGTTTCGTGAGCCTGGGAGCGTGAAGTACGTCCGGCAAGGCGATACGACAGCGTGGATGGAGGGATGGAAAACGCGTTCGCGGCAGCCCGGACTGACCGGTACGTTCCTGATTTGTACGCTGCAATAGCATCTTGTATTCTAAGTTTTACTGACGCGCTCTGGACTTGTGTTGAATATTCATTGTTGATGATGCAGGGGTAGGAAGCGATGGAAATCGAAATTCGTATTGCGCTTCTACACGTGCCGTGCTACCCCACGGCTTACGTTACATAATTTCTGGAAAACGTTGTGATAGCAAGAGCGTCTACCTAATATCAGGCAACCAGTGTGACTTCAAAAAACCATCGGATCTTGCAGACTTCCTGCACGGAGAAATTGACGGAGTATCTCGGAAGCACTAGGAGGACAAGCCTTTCCGCAAGCTATACCATACGAGCGAGGATGGGACTAGGGCTACAAGACGAAAGATTGAGGACGGCGTTCGCGCAGAAATACCGGTCGCGGCTGTTCGATTATCACTGGGTGCTGCCGTACCGTTGTGGGAATGCGTTGCTTCAGACAAGTAAGACGGGGGGGGGAGGCGAATGTGGCATACGATGATGGTGGTGGTAAAGGGTGGCAATGGGGACGGAAAGGATGGGAGACAGGCTACCAAGCAGGCTGCCGAGAATCATGGGGCGGGATGAGCAGCAATTGGAGCAGTGGATCGTCGAGCGAGAAGGCGTGTCAGGCAGGCAGGACGGGACCGGGCAGTAGGATAGGTGATAGGTGGGGTGAATAGATGGGAGGTTTAGGGTTGACAGGTTTCAGAGCACCGGGCAAAGGTTCCTCAGAAAGAGGACTTTCGAGAGGAGGGAAGGAAAGGGAAAATACAGAAAGCCTTTGATGGAGTGCATACGAGTGGCAACAAAGGGTAGGCAGGCCGACTTCGCGTGAGTTCCGTATTGCGTAGGGACTTTCAGTAGAATATCGTTATAAGTTACAAAAAAATAAAAATAAAAAATAGGAAAACTCGACGACCCCTGAAAATAACGGCCGTTAGGCCACAGAGTTCGTCTGGAGTTGCGCTACCATGTCCTCTATCGAGATACCAGACCTTAGTTTGGCAAGAAGCATGCCTGCTTCTTCCTCCGTAGCACACTGCATTGCTCGTACAAAAGTTTCAAGCTTCTGGATATAGGCGTTCACATCTCGCAAGCTTAGCTCAAACTCAGTAAGAGATGGCAGAATGCCCGTAAGCTCCTGCAAGCTTCGCGCATCTGTGGTAGCACGCGGAAAGGACTGGTATTGAAAAGTAAGTTGCTATGTTCTCTGCATAACCTTGGGAACAGGCGTAGACGTCTCTGTTGGATTGCGGGCTTTCTTGAACTTAAGTAAAGAATGAGCTCACGATGTCCGTGTCCGCGTTTGTCGGCAAGTGTTCGTTGTCGGCGTTTTTCGGCAAAAGGACAGCTGCTTGCTCCGCCCTATTGCAGCCTATGTGATGGCTCATCGTTACTTGTTACTTTGTGAGTGCTGCTTGCTCGTCAGTAATGGAAGGTTGGCAGCATAGACCACTTCAAAGGCTTTTGATAGTGGCCGTGACATGATGACTAACTGCGTCTATATGTCGATCTCTTGGGCGTGTTTGCTCAATTAGTTGCGAGCTGGAATGTAAAAAAGGGCGGGATGGTGGGGACAATAGGCGAGCCTGAAAATTGCCAAGCACAGCAGCATTACTTGCTCATAGCCTGTCCCACCAAGGCGAAATTGAAAGTACTAGGATCACTGAAATCCTGGACAACGGCAGGCGGCGCGGCGGTGACGCCGCCGATCCGCGCACACACATACGCTCAAATCAGCGGGCTTGTGACTCTGCGACATCGATCACCCCAGCTCCCAGTCCCGGCCCGCGGGCTTGCGGGGTGATCACGCATAACACTAAATTTAGTCAGGCGCTTACGAGCACATCGCGTAGTCTACCAACAAGCACTAAAAATATGAGCATTACAGTCAATCCTCGTTATAGCGATAGCCTCGGGGGAACTGGATTATATCGCTACACGGAGGTTCGTTGTGGTATTCGACGAGTTCGATACAGGAAGGAAGGATAGTTCTATCTGACTCCGAAAAGAAGGGGTCGGAGTTCCCGGTTAATCCTCGGGGCAAGCACCGGTTTGCCGGTGCTCCCATATCAGGGCTCGCCCTTTACACTCTATAGCGACTCACTTCTGCATATATAACGCGCTTATCAAAGTATACTAAGAGAGCTTAAAGACCTTCTAGCCTGCGACGCTAATGCGGCTCCAAATATAGATAGCAAACCTGCAGCTCTGAAAGAACGATCTCTGGAGACTATGCATTTGCGCTCACTTGCTAACGCCGGCATAGGAAGAGCCATTGTGTGAAGCCTTATACATCTTTTAGAGAAATAAGTTATTCTTGATAGAGAGAGTGTTGAAAAACATGGCGCAGGCGTAACAAATTGTGTGGTATGCGCGTCTCCTTCGCATATGAGCAGTATCATTAGTCTCCATTGACGAACCCTGCTTATAGGTGGTCCAAATCATCTGCATCGATCAACGCAGTCGGCATCAGCAATCTGCGTCATGATGTAGCGAGCCCTGACGGCTAAATGGCTAAACGTTCATCTAAAATCATACGCACATCATCGTCATTTTTCGACGGGTGTATATGTTAGTTGCTCTTACCCGACAGGCCCTATCTTTGGAGACCTTTACCTCAGTCGTATTGTAATGCAGAGAAGCTATGTCATCAGTTCATCACGACTTGTCCCTCACTGATCAAACCGATGGGAACTCGCAGGCATGGCTAGCAAGTCACGTCATCGAAAATTCAGTGGAGACATCGTCCGTCATGTGGCGCATGCAGTTCCGCCAGCGCTACTTGCATCTCTGAGAACTATCAGCTTCTGTTTACATGTCCGCCTTCATCGATATCAGACCGCCCTATCATACCCTTGGCTTCCCTTGCATATAAACACTTCTATATATATGCCTCCGATCAATCGTCAACTTTCGTCAGCATGATCGCGGAGCCTAAGTTAGCCAAGATATGACTTGACGCGCTTGCGGCAGCTTGTGTTCTTTGCACCGCTCCACTGCTCTACATCAAACGATGGTACCTATCGGCGGCATGTCGCAAATTTGCGCTCGGAACCACCGTCTCGTTTTGTTGCGCAGAAGCATAGTAGGTCAGCTGTGGTAGTGCTTAACCCACCCGGTAGACCTCTAGGGACCCTCGCGAGATGTTCACTCGGTCTGCTAAAGGCAAAAGCACAATAGTCGAAACCTGGTAGGTAAGCCTAGGCTGACTTTTACTGCGCTGCCTACCTCGTTGCACTTGGTTCATCTTACTGTCATGCTCATCTTCGAGTAGATAAACGCCGAATGTATCTTGTTTACGAGCAAGACAAAACAAATCGACCGAGAACTGGAGTCCCTCCAATTCTTGTCTTCATGAAATTGTTAGCATTGACCTTCTGTGCCGTAGTAGCGATCTGCGGATGGCATTGACAGATTCGTCATCTTCGCAACGTTTGGCTCAAGGCGATATTTGATGTCTTCAACATAACGTTACCAAGCACGATTCCTTGAGACTGGAATATCCATGGATGACAAGCATCTTTCGGGTCGCGAATCAGAGCCGCCTGGAACAACAGAACCTGAGGAAGCTAGCTTCGGATCGATCAGACCGAGATTGTTCTCCCGAGAAGCACAAGTATATTCTAGATTCTTGCTCTGCGACATGTCGTAGCTGTACTGCTTACAATCATCTCGTACATAGAGCGAGCCCTAATTCTCCGTTCTCAAGGAAAGTGCGCAAGCAAGGGGGCCGCGCTTCAGATCCTCTGCTCCTTCAGCGCAGATGTTCTTGGCGATGACTTCCAAGCCTGCGTGAAACAATTGTGGCCAGACGAAACTTTTGTCAAGGTTGGCAGAGCTCTTCGCCTCTGCCCTTAGGTCCATTCTTACTGCATGCTGCGAAGATTTGAAGTTTTGCGCTCCAAGCTCTTCTGAGATAGTTGTTGGCCTCAGCAATATCTCTTGCTTGAGAATGACAGACAAACGTGAGGTCGTGTCGTGCTGGTGTCCGGTGTGAGCTTTGACCTATGCGAGCCAAAGGCCGCATAGGCTGAGTTGGACCCGGGCGCTATGGCATGAGACTCGCTGTCTGAAGCTGTGTAATGACCAGCCCAGCCTCGAGTCGTAGTGCGGGTTGAATCTTGTCTTGACTCTAGTTCCACGATGTGATGGAGTAGTCCGGAACATCATAAATGCGATGTCAGGATAGTCGTGAGGATGTAGGAGCCGAAGCTGGAGATCGAGCGCTCTTACAAGCCGACGCTTCTTGGCAATCTCAATCCGGAAGCCCTCTCGCACCGCGATCTTGATTTCTCGCTCGATGGTGCGATGCTTCGTGAAGAGCTCCGAATAGGCCTGCAGCTCATATTGCAAGACGTCTGCCTTTAAATTCTCTGGCTGCGTCGAACGGCATTAGTATATGTTGACAGCAACTAGTCAGTCACAATTGTGAAGCCCTCTGTCGCATCTCGGCGTCTTGTATTCTCCCGCATAGTTATGGTATACTTCTCCTTCAGTCTGGGTTTATTACAGCCACGTCGCGTCCAGTTGATCACGTTCCTGTCTGAAAAAGACTGCGACGTGCAACTGCCGCGGATATTTATGGCCTAGCGATTGTGAAATAACACCAGCCAGCAGCCTGACCATCGAGACTTGTCGAGATGAATGGATAACTTGTAGCAACTAGTCTAGTAACGAGGTCGAAGCTATCAGTCAGGCAAAACTTGTTACGTATGCAAGAGGGAGGTCGGAGCTGCCTCCGAATCTGCAATATGAATGGGTTTCGCGTTTCAACGTCAAAACATGCTAGCACTACATCGATACTGCTTCGACGAAACCTCTGCCATAGCCCTACGAAACGCCCTGGGCTGCCAGTGCTCTGTTGAGTGTGAAGACCGAGAGTTATTCGTATGCTGTGGTACACCGTCCTTTACTAGATCATGGTTTGATCTTTGCGCTGCGTCTTCTCAGCTGTCTTTGGTCCCATGCGCAAGGAATCTCGGTTGACATGGTGTTTGCGATCCGTTCTCAGTATTCCGCTTCAGCAGATCTTCGTCTCATCGGCCATCTTGGACGGAAGTCCAAGTTTGATCATTCAACAATATATTTCTTGCTCGCTGGCTCCGTCCTTGTAGCACTTACGATCTTCTCGACTGAATCCCCCAGACGAAGTTTCGCCAATAACATGGTAGATTCTTCGTCCGATCCATCTTGCATCATTTTCACTAATGCCTCGAGAAGATTGATGTGGTCCAAGACCGATTGTAACTCCTTCTTCATCCCGTCTATTCTCGTCAAGCCTTCGGGGACCTGCCACATACACTCGACGCCGCCGTCGCCACAGGATCGGCAGACGGGACGCTGACCGCTGCATTTCGTCTTCTTCCTTCTACACTGTACGCACGCACTTGTCACAGGCTTTGGCTTCTTCCTCTTCCTCACTTCCGTGGTGGTCCCGACATCTGTTACCGCGTAGCTTGCAGCCTGTGCCGCCTTATCCAAGCTCTTGCCCTGATCCATTCTTTCTCTCCGGGATCCGTCACTGTCGGTATAGGTATGGAAAGCGAGATCGATTTCTCCAGTCTTCCGTTGCTTGGAAGGGATAGCTGGCGCTGTGCAACTTTCAGACTGGTCCTCTCGCGTGCCTTTGAGAGACATGCTTAGACTAGTAAACGTCACTGAGTTCCAGGTGCGATACTGTAATGCCGGTCCCTTCTGACAGTCCCGGCATGCTAGGTCTCATTGCGATAGGCTTCTGGTGGTGTGAGCATGAGTCTGCTGGCGGCGGAGCGCCCTGTATGATCTTTTTTCGCAAAACGTCGAAGCTTGCTAGATACCAGCAAACTTGCTCTAAGGGATAGAGTGTCAAAGAGGGAGATGTATCCCGGTAGTGAGGTTCAGTGTCCCTACGTCTCTCGGATCAGCAAAATCAAAATGCGACCGCGCCGTCGCATTTAGTCCTACCGACACCAATGTGGAAAGTTTTGCCGAGTATCAGTGGTTTGGAGGCGCGACAGTCTGTTGTTATGCCTGAAGACAATACGCTGCAGATGTCAGCGTCCTAGCGATAAGGTCCACACTCGATCCGTATCCTGCCTCTTTATTCAATTCCCAGATACCTACTGGCACAGAACATTGACGCTGCGCTAACTCCACTACATCGCCCGCAAATCGGGCCAACATCTTCGCCCATGGACGATATACAAATGTCGACGGTCTGTCTATCGGAATCTTTTGGTCATGGTTCCGCTGGAAGCAGCTATATCCTAACCGGCTGCGATGGAAACAGGTTACAACCCGAAGAGCGAGCATTCCTCAGCTCAGTCCATACAGAGCAATGTGCCTGAGGCTGGCATCAACAGACCGGAAGCCAGGGATCTCGTCATAACAACGAACGACCTTCAGCTGCGTTGGGCACTAGATCCGCCCTGCACGTTGCTGGTATTGCGAGCACCACCGGGAACGCAGCTTGCACGTTAAGCTCTTCCACAGCAAATGAGGAGTACGCACACTCAATCTATATAGCCACTAACTTAGGTCTTGACCGGAGGCTCAAAAATCTCGTGGCATGCGTGATCAACGCGCTTCGCTTCTGCACCTAAGTACGCATTCATCAGCGCGCATTCCTTACTCCACTGTTCGATGTGAGACGCAGAGAAGAGGCCAAAATAACACACGTCGGTGGCAGAGCTGTACAAGGTCTGACTTAGCTATAGACTACCACATTTACAGATTCCAAAACCAATCCTATGCAAACCTGTACTACTGACTTTCCACTATAGAACTTGCCGGTACCTTTATTGGCTACCTGTCTCGAAGGTTTGAGCATCTCCTTAATAAATCTCCAATCTCAATACCCGTCCCTCGCGCTTCCGGCCCCCCTTGAGACATACTTTCGAGCACTTCCGAAGAGAAAGGTAGCTTTAGCCTTACTGGCACATTCGACAACTCCAAGGTTGACAGATCTATCTCCTTGAGTATGTCGGAGGTCTCACTAGACAGTGACAACCTCAAACCTTCAGCTACGGCTTTTAGAGCGTGCAAGAGCGATCTCACCAAAGGGAAGATGTGCATGTAGCGAGACAGCAGTAATATAGTTCGCCCACAAAGGTCACGGGCATACTGGCTCGCAGATGCATGCGTAAGAGCGACGGAAGCGGTGAAGGTTAGTGGGAATATGTCTGCAAGCGACTCACGATGGGCCGGATGTGCCTCCCAGTGTACTTCGGACGTTTCGAGGATCCGCGCGCAATGTTGTAGGCAAAGCGACCTCAGAGTACCGGAGGTGTCGGCGAGTTGCAGTGTATGGTCAAGTGGCAGTGTATGGTCGAGTGACAATATATGGCCGAGTGGCAATGTATGATCCAGTGGGAGTAGCAATGCCAGCGCTACCATGTCTTCAGAAATGCTTCATCGCTCAGGTCAGCCATCAGAGTGAAAATTGGCTCACCGCTGCTCCATCTGCTCACCTCAAGCCGCTCATTTCCGGTCGGAATTTGACGTCAGCCCTTACGAGCGGCAGCGACTCTCTACTCCACTGCCGTAAGCTCTGATATTGTCTTATCCTTGCCTGCGCATCCCTGTCGTTGCCTTCCGCCATAGCTTGATGCATCCATCCTGACAGCTCGCACATCAGATTAAGCACGTAGGCCGAAAGCTGCAGCCTTTCATTGTCAACGCCGTGTCCGGCCAGGTTGGGGTCGATGGCACCGTCGAGGAAGTGGCGAGGTGTGCGAGGTGCTTCCACTTGCGACTGCTGGAGGTACGTGAATGCTGTTACACTGCAACATAAACCATGTTTGTAAGCTTAGCAATAGAACAACCGGTGTTCGCAGATCGATCGCTTACCTCTCATAGCAGTAAATGCCCCACGTTGCTCTGGATATGGCCTTTGCGTCCTTACTCGTGACCGCTTGGCAACTCCTACCAACATCCAATGAGAGCGTCTCAAGCTTTTCTTGGAGCTGGGCCAGCATGTCGTACGCCATCCCGCGATACTGTATCGCCCCTCTATCCTTGCCCTGGCCAACATAGCACGTGTACATGATCAGCAAGGCTTGCACTGTTGGCAGGGACCTCCTTCCACATTCAAGCTCCAGAAGACGCTTGGCTTCTGCAAGGAAGCGCTCTTGAGTGTCGAACCCTTGCAGTGAGCCAAAGTTCTTAGCATGTGTTGAGATGAACTAATACATCAGCGACGAACCGATAGTGCACTGCGAGAAACTTACGCAACGCAAAGCGCATATCGAATTGACCAAAAGAGGAGAGCAAAAATCAGCGTTTTCGATGTCGCCAGCCTGCATGTCGTGTACAAAACACTCCTCATCAATGAAAGGTAGGTAAAAGCAGTTGTCGCATGCGAAGAAAGAGGATACAAGCTCCGATACCAGCCCATCTCCAGCTAGTGTCGTCCAAGGTTGAGCACGCAGTTTGAAGCGACTCAAGCTGAGAGCGCTGGAGTCGAGGTTCTCCAGCGAGGAGAAGAGAGTGTCGTTTCCAGCTGGAGCATTGTTTTGCTGAGAGGCATGGCTCGTGTCGTATCCTAATGTCGAGTCGAGTGGCCCAGCTGACCCGCGGGAGTCTTGGGACATACTTAAGGCTTCAGCCTCAGGAGCGGGTATGAATCGGTTTAATCGCTCGCGCAGCTGACGGATTTGGCCTTGCAGAGTCCCATTCTGCCGGCGCAGCGACAGCAACCGAGATGTACCTATTTCGACGTCATACTCGCAACCGATATCCCGCCGTATACAACGCCCGCACCAAGGACGGTCGCCATCGCACTGTGCAAGCATGTCAGATAAACTATCTGTACAAAGAAGGATGGGAAGATCAAGATATTTGTAGGTCTCACTTTTGCCTTCGCTTTTCGGCAGGCCAGGCAAGCAACTGACACTTGATTCCGCCTCGACCTCGAAGTTTGACTCGGCGGTTCTTGTGGGTGCGCGGACACATCCATGACTTTGTGGCCTGATACTAGACTGCTGCGTCTTTCGGAGCGTCTTCGTATGCAAGGTCGATCCAGTGATCCTGAGCGCCACCAAGTGTCCGATGTTGTTCGTAAAGCTGATAAGATGTGCCCTTCTCCTCACGCAGTCCTCCCCTTCACGAATCCCTCGCTCTTTACCAAGTGCTCCGCTTTCACTGCGAAGATTGCGCCAATGGCTTCCTCAGTAGTCGATAGATCTGAATGAAAGCAAATGGCCCTTTCTAATTCGCTCAGGAGTTTGGGTTACGCGAGGATATGGAGGCGCCAGACCGAGGGGCAGTCAACTCATGTAGCGCCTGCGCAGGGATCGAGCGGGAACAGTTTTCCGTGGGTTGATTAGAGCCGGCAAGAGCGTTCGGTTCGCATCTCAGTGTGTGCCGTAAAATGAGCCGTATGACCATGAAGCTCGGTTCGTATCCGGAAGCTCGCAGACAAAGAGATGGCAGGTTGTCTGGAAGATCCTGCCTATTGTCTTGAGGGGTTTAAGGAAAAGGAGTCATGTTCGGGGATCGATGATACCGGTGCTGCCGAAACACAAGATTCAAGCGGTCCGCTACACCTTTCCGATTTAGGTGCTGAGGCTTGACTGCCACTTCGGGACTGTCCGCATACTGGTTGGCCGCCTCTAGAAGTTTGTCTCACTGCGCGCACAGACTCACTGCGCGCACACGCGACGCGGCTGTAAACACCCACTTCGAAAGCCCATATATCAACAACCATGACACCTATTGAAAATGCTCTTGCAGAATTGGCATCCTCTGAGTTTCCTAATATATCTGCAACAGCAAGAGCTTGTGGTATTCATCCATCGACCCTAAGCAGGAGGTGGAGGGGCAGAAGCACCTCAAAGGAGATAGCTCTGTCTGACAGGAGATTCCTCAACAATGAGCAAGAAAGGAGCCTTATAGACTATATCAACGAGTTGTCCAGAAGATCCGCTGCCCCTACACCAGCAATGGTGACTGCTTTTGCTTCACAGCTAGCTGGCAGAGCCCCCGGCCATTGCTGGGTCTCGCGGTTTGTTAGCAGACACAGATCAGAGCTGGAATCCGCGTATCTCAACAATCTAGACCTGAATAGGCACCAAGCTGATTCAGTCCACTCTTATGAAGACTACTTCAATACTGTCAACGAGAAAATCCAACAATACCAAATTACAGAGGACAATATCTACAATATGGATGAGAAAGGCTTCCTTCTCGGAAGACTCAACAAGGTCAGAAGGATCTTCTCAAGGGATCTCAAAGGCTCTGGAAAGCTTCTGGGGACTGCCCAGGATGGCTCCAGAGACTGGCTGACTGTTGCAGCAACCATCTGTGCGGATGGTACTGCTTTGGCTCCTTTGCTGATATACCAGTCAGACGCGAGCACCATTCAAGACTCCTGGCTCAAGGACTTTGACCCTGAAGAACAAGACTGCTTCTTCTCAAGCTCTCCTAGTGGATGGACTTTGACGAGATAGGTAGCAAGTGGTTGCAAGAGCTCTTTGATACAAGGACTGCTGCTAAAGCCAGAAGGAATTGGAGGCTACTCTTTGTTGATGGCCACGGCAGCCATGTGACCACAGACTTCTTGCAGAAGGCCCCCGAAAGGAAGATACTGATAGCTATCTATCCTCCTCACGCAACCCACAGACTACAGCCTCTCGATGTAGGCTGCTTTGCTCCCTTGGCTGGATACTACAGTCAAAGCCTCGAAGCCTTCTCCAATAGCTCAGAAGGACTTACCAAAATGAGCCAGAAGGACTTCTTCGGTGTCTTCTGGCCAGCTTGGCAGAGGGCCTTCACAGAAGCCAACATCAAGTCGTCCTGGAGAAAAACTGGCCTTGTACCTTGGTGTCCTTCGGTGGTACTCGACAAGCTCAAGCAACAGCCTTCTGCGACCGAGCAGGGCTCAGGAAGGCTCTCAAGCAGTCCTCCCGTTGACTGGGACTCTCCGACTGCCAGAAGGTCCATCAGGAAGGCTGTCAATAAGTCAGTCGACAAGAAGACCAAGAAACTGCTATCAGCGCTTACCGATGAGCTGCTTAGCACTAAAGCACAGCTCACACTCGCCAAGCTTGAGAAGAAGAAGGCTTTTGATGCTCTCAGGGCCGTGCAGAAGAAGCACAAGCGTGGTAAGAAGCTCATGGAGGAGTTCAGAGCCTCCGAAGACTGTGGTGCAGTTGTATTCAGTCCGAGTAAGGTGAGGAAGCTCCTCGATCTGCAGAAGGCTAGAGAGCAAGCTAAGGAGCAGCGGAAAGTCGACATGTCTCTGAACAGGGGCTGTCTCGCGACGCAGTGTGGACGTTACTATGAAAAGTTTGTGATTCTACATGCGTCAAGAAGCCCCAAGTCTGAGAGCTTGGCAGGAGGGAAGTCAGATCAGCAAGCGCGCGCCACATTCGTGGTAAGACATGTGATATGGAACGATATCACCGCGCTATGCGAGGTGGCGGGATGTTGCCAGAGCTCTAAGTCTTCAGCTTCATTATATGCTTCTTGGAGTCGGCTCACCAACTCAAGCGGTTTGCTAGAGCTGAATCAAGTTACACGGGTCATATATGACTTGCGCTAAGACTCAGAAGGCACCAAGTGGCTTCGCTCCTCAGGCAGGCTGCGATGCTTGTCGCTTGACGCCCTTCATTCTCGCCAAGCTTCGATCTTGGTCAACGGGGTAGCTCGTGATGCTCAACGTCTTCTGCGCATTGTGCAACGGCTGCACCACGGCATCCAGAAAAACATGTTCTAACTGCTCATTAAGATAATTGCCTCCCCCGCGCTCCCCCGGACTCAGAGCTCCGCAGGAATCTGCCTGTCGATTGCTTCTGGACAAGAACGTTACCAGAAGAAGCAGTCCAACATGCGATTAGAGTTTAGGTGTAGCCGTCGAAATGAGCGTGAGTTCGGAAGGAGCCGTCACCCGAGTACAGCAATCATGCTGTTTCTAGCTGATCCAATGGCTGTTTCACAGCCCCAGCTCTGAGCTGGTACTATTCAACATGGGGGCTGTCGGAGATGGCGTTTGGCTGGATGCCTCGTGGCTTGTCGACGGATCGTTTCAAGCTATAATAAATTTTGTGTCTTTTATGTGCCTACTTGTGTTTGATACTGGGTTCGTATCTATAGACATCTCCCCCTTCGAGCCCCTACAGTACAGCTCCAAATGCCACTTCTGATACTGCTAAATACACTAAATGCTGATAGTTACACTCTCATTGAAGTAACCAAGCGACGCATCCATTGCAGATTCCAAATATCTAATTCATGGCAAATGGAGGATCACCTTTGCCCGCGCCTCGTACAACCTCAAGCAGCATGCCTATCATGCCTCTCTCGGCCGCAAGCGCAGGCTGATCAAAGCACACGTTGCATCAATCCTACGAGAACCATCTCTACAGACTCAGTATTGCGGCTCTCGCATCTTTTGCAAGCTCCAACTAAGACTGTTTATCGCACAAACTATGCCGTCCAGCCCGTATCTCGAAATGCCCCAAGAATTCAGCAAGTCGTTCAACACGCGCCCCAGACTCATGACCTCGACAGCTTCTCAGGCAGCACCATAGAACTATCAACCGCTATATCAACCGCTATTCCGGCCCTGCTCCCCCACACGTGCCAAACTCGCCCGCTTTATGCACGATGGATGAAGCGGTACACGGCCATGGCTGCCAGGGTGGGCCCGGTGACCTCGGGAAAAAAAAGAAAAATTCTGGACGGAGAGATGATCCTGCCCGTATGGACTTTCCTCTGTAGGAGTTTCCTGTATTGCATGAGTGTGTAAGGCGCTATAGGGCAACGATCAAAGACTGCAGTTGGGCCAGAGAAAGCGGATACCAGAGAAGAAAGACTGGAGGCAGCAGATGCGGCTAAGTAAATCAGGATCTTGCATTATCGTGGAAGGATTGCTTGTATGAATATGTACCCCATCCGATTATTGCGGCCGAGTCATCGAGACGAAAGGTGTCGGCCCAAGGAGAGAGCTAATGGTAGCACACCTCAGCCCACCATTTGTCTCGGACCGAGCAGTACAGTATCTGAATGTCCACACATGCACCGCGAAGAGTGCAGCCCCCGGTATGTCAAGTTCCCCCGGCATTATGTAGTAGAACTAAGGGTTCTCGGGTCTCCGGACCAGAACCCATGCCGCCTTCCAGACCTTTTTTTTAAAAAAAAACCATACTGCATTCAAGCTAAATAGCTTATGGCACGTCGGCTATCTTCGCGACAATCTCTATGGCTTCTACGTTTGCTCTCGCCTCGAACTTCATCCGTACAACCTTGCTCGCTGTCCCGACTTTACCAAGTCGCCACAGCTTTTGGGCTTGCGCCCTCCTACTTTCCTGTCGTTGTCACGCTTCATCTCTCACCTCACCCCTTCCGCCCTCCAACATCATATCGTTTTCAACTGCATCCCGATCCAACTTTTCGATGTCCCACGAGCCATTCTTGTTCTTGTCTCCAGCCAGCTGCTTTCCCACTTCTGTGTTGTCAATAAACTGGAGGACTTCTGTAATAGCCTCGGCTGCAAACAGTGTCCTCAGGTCTGCCTGCTGTCGCCTTCCGCTGATCGCGACCTTTCTCTCGCGCAGCTTCTGCAGCATAGAATCGCGCTGCCTTCGCCACTTCCGGCATTTTAACAAGAGGTGGGCAACTGTTTGATTGTTCTCGCCACACCACCAGCATTGTGCATCTTGAGCCTTACCGATCCTCAGCAGGTGGGCACCCGTGACCGCATGGCCGGACTTGAGCTGCAAGTAGCGAGCTGCAATAGATTTCTTCGCGTCTTTGAGATGTTTGTTGATCTTGGTTGTTGGCTTCCACCTCTCCTTGATGGCTTGTTTCACGTACGACAGCGAGGCTGATCGCATTTTTTTGGGTTGTTGCTTGGCTGCTCGTTGTGCTGTGGCTCGTGCCATCTTGTAGCCCTCTATATCTTCGCGATGTGACAGCCACGTCAAGACCACTCGGCCTCCTGCGTCTTCGATACCGTGTGCATGGTTCTTGATATTGGTGATGACTGGTAATTCCCGTTGCTCGCTGTTCTGGATGGCGGTCAGTGCAGCTCGCGACTCCGTAGCAATCTCGGCGCGGCAGTGATCTGTCCTGGAGAGTATTGAGTTGAGGTTCTTCACGCCCGTGCCGATGGCGAACAACGCAGCATCGGCTGTTGTGATGTGATTGCCCAGCGATGACATTTTGGTCTTCCATGCATACTGTTCTTTCCATGCGACCCCTAGGCCAAAGCT
>MSJI02000442.1:0-59202 GCA_001931905.2 Cladosporium sp. IMV 00045 | reverse complement strand
TTGAGAAGAAGAAGGCTTTTGATGCTCTCAGGGCCGTGCAGAAGAAGCAAAAGCGTGGTAAGAAGCTCATGGAGGAGTTCAGAGCCTCCGAAGACTCTGGTGCCGTTGTATTCAGTCCGAGTAAGGTGAGGAAGCTCCTCGATCTGCAGAAGGCTAGAGAGCAAGCTAAGGAGCAGCAGAAAGTCGACAAAGCTGTGAAGGCTCAACAGACCGTTGCCGCTAAAGAGCTCAAGGCTCAGGAAACTCAACAGAGGAAGTCTGATAGAGCTATTGCCTCCGCAGCCAGGAAGAAGGATGCTGCTGATGCGAAAGCCGCAAGGAAGGCTGCAAAGGAGGCTTTGAGAGCTCAAAAGCAGTTTGAGAAGCAATTGAAGACTGCTAGTAAGAGTCCAAAATCAACGTTAGCTAAGAGAAAGGTTGTGAAGAAGTCTACTCCGCCAGTAAGACAGCCTCTTGCTCCGATAGCTCATAACCAGCAGAGTTCAAGAAGTGGCAGAGCCATCAAGAAACCAGCACGCCTATTATAAAACAAAGTGGATACAACCATAGAACAGTTATTTGTCTTCATATCACTCGAGCGATTCAGCCTTGAAAATCGTGTTATAGTAGGATTACAGGCTTGGAGAGACAACCAAGCCCGTGTTGGAGGGCTGTGCGCGCAGTGAGCCTGTGCGCGCAGTGAGACAAACTTCTAGTGTTCCGATACCTTAATGCCGATGCCTGCACATCGAGGTCTTACAAGGGATGCCAGAAAGGATGAACGCGCCGTATATCTTCCTTTTGCTACCCTCCTCTACTGCACAACGAGAATCAAACGGATGCCCAAAGCAAGCTTGTGCTGAAACCCTGAACCTGTCGCTCGAGGCTACCTCCTTGAATACTTTGGCATGCCAATGGAGCCGTATATCAGGAGACAGAGGACTGTCTTGCCAGGTCAGAAGGACCCAGGTGAATTTTGACTTATGCTTAATGTCCTTGTAGAGAAAGGCTACTACCCACGTACGCAAAGCTACGCAACTGCGCAGACGGAACCGGGGAAATCTCTTGCCAGTTAGCCGTTTAGTTCTGTCCGAGGTACGACGTTAGATACCGCCGTGCTGCTCTTCTCTGATCGTATGCCAATACCACGCTTCAAATCACGAAAGGATCAGCCGTATCGCTTACGAGCTGCCCTAAGCTCCGACATCGCAATGACATGGCTTTAGCAATTATTTCTAGGACCGGTACAACACGCTACAGAAACAGGCGAGAATTAGCACCTTCATTGCAAGTATCCCTGGTCGAGCTGTCTGGCATCTCAATAGCTGAGTACTAGGATGTAATGCCCTGGCGTCAATTGTGAGTCAAAAAGGAGCAGTACAAGGACATCACCCATTACTAGCAAGATCCTCATTGGACTCGTTAAAGGTGTTGTGCTGAGCAAGGCTACTAGTGTGTGTGGCGAGGATAGTTGGGTACAGTTTGCCTAGAGCTTGAGCATAACGAGCAATGTTGAGCGAGCTTTTCGCTGCTCAGTAGCCTGCCGGCATCGACTTATAGTCACGCCACCAATCATCCGAATTGTACTATTCGAACACTCAAGACGGGGTTTGATCAAGGCAAACACCATTGTTCGTTGCCGTTACTATCAGAGCTCACGTATCGATTACGTAGCGACCGCGACCAACTAATCGGAATTTGCGCGCTTGTGGAGGGACCAGTAGGGCTTTCCAGCTTGTCCATGTCGCCCGCCTGAGAACTGCATGGGAGTGCGGGGGCGGCATACGAAAAGCCCATCCTTTTACCCGGAGGCGGCCAGCCTTCCACCACTCAAGTCTCAACATTGCTTTGACTCTGGTCCTTGCTCCAAAGTATAACGCTTGCCTTGCCAACATAATGGTTCGATTCAATGCAATTTGTGTTGCACTATCCCATTGTGGTTCCCCTGCGGAACCGGTATCGTTGAGGCTCAGTGCCAACCATGTGGCAAAACTCCCCTTGCAATGTAGGTCTTGGTTGTGTATGCTGGTTGGCGACAGAGTCCGACCCGAACCGAGATTGAGATATTCCATGACCACGGAGTTGGCGTATACTAGCAACATCACATTTTGTCATCGCGATCGCCCAGCGCGAAATTCCACCATCTGTATAATCCCTTGTTGCCTAGACCTGATTTTCCCATGCTGTTTCGGCTTACCCGACGGCCAATCTGCATCCGGCAATGGCTTGTCGCATGTGACGACATCTGACGCTTTATTCGTCTATATAGAATTTCCCGGGCGATCAGAATGATCTAGACCACCGTGGCCTGCGACTGCACACTAGGAGCGGAGGCGGGGCTCCCTACCGATTGTGTTATGCAAGGTAGCAAGCCACTCACAACAAAAACAGGCAATCACAAGCCCGGGGCTTGAACACAAGTCAGTCACTATACTGTAGAGCTTGTGCGTCTTGAGGCAAGAGTACTCAGATCATCATCTATTATTTTTCAACCACATGTAACCGTGAATATATATCAACAGGAAAAACAGCGTGTTTCGAGTACATTTCTAGATGGTTAGAAGTTCACACGTGCTCCTGGCACGGCTGGACCTGGAGCCACGCATTAAGGCAATTAACGCAATGGCCCTGCATGCACTATGTGCGAAGCATATGCAGCTGTATACAGTCGTGTAAATAGTTAGCATTCGGCATTTCTGGCGGATCCCGCAGCAGTATATTCTGTCTCTTGCAGGCTGCTGATCCCCGATCTTGACAGGGATGTAGGGCGTCAATCGAGGCCTGCAAGGGTCCTTCGACTGTTATCAGTAAGCGACCGCCACATTTGTCGTGAAATCCGAAAGATGATAGGACTACCTTTTCTTGATTCCATTGAATCTTGGTTTATCTGGCTATCGTGTTGTGTATTTTCACTCTGTCAAGTTGCTTCACCTGATAATCGAGACATCACCGAGTAACGTCCCGCGTACCACGTACGGGCCGTGACATACGACTCCAGATTACCATGGCTAGTGCGGCACATTCATCAAAAGACCGAAAAGGGAACATGACATATTCTGCTTGTTTGCTGTGCCGTCAGCGGAAGAAAAAGGTGGCTTATATATTCCGCATTGACATGAATTTGATCTCCTTAAGTTAATGCGCTTGGCTACAGTGCTCCGGCGAAAGACCGACATGCGACAACTGCCAGCAGCGAAAAGCAACTTGTGACTACGATGTTACCGAAGGCATGACAAGGGATCAAATGCTGTTGGAACAGATTGGTCAGCAAAATGAAGAAATTCACCACTTGCGACGTGTGCTGTTTGTGCTTAGACATGGCTCAGACACTCTAGCGACTGAATTTCTTGCGCGGCTGCGGTTAGGTGCCACTGTGAAGGAGCTCTCGGAAATGCAGACAAATTCCGTGTCGCAAGCAACTTCGCCCTGGTGCAAACCCAACGATGGAACACAAGTCAGGTCGCATGCATCAGGGAACGAGATCGGGCGGTGGTAACCAAGCATATCAGAGAGCTTCACTCGATGTACTACAAAAACCTTTCACACACGAATTATCCCCTGGACATAATGACAGATAAAACTGGTAAGAGGTCGGCTTTCAAACAGTCAGGGTGGCTTTGTTACTTACAGAGATATGCACAAATCAGATATGCGAACTGTTCATAAGTCAAGTCACAGATGCAGAGATCGAGACCCGGGTAGTCCTTTGCCAGTCTTATGGGGAGTGCACCGTAATAAAGATCGTGAGGGCGGGCAAAAGATAGCAAAACAAATGTAAGCTCGTGTTTCACTTTTAGTACAATGTTACTACTAAGTATTTTTAGGGCGGCATGACTTTAGGACCTAGTCAGGTTCAGTAAGCCATTGGCTGCTTCAACCAAAGATTTTGAGAGCGAGTGTGCAGTAAGGAGATCATTTTCCCATCTGTTGGTCGACCGACCCTCTAATGCCATTTCGAGGTAATTGATAATGCCGTTCAGCAAAGTCCCAAATCTGAAAGTAGCAAGCGAGTCACTCGGCAATTTTGTAGTTTAGTGTCATTTCGCCGCCAGGCTTCAGCCAGTTTACCGTGGACAGTACATAAAACAGCAACTGTCTCAATCTGTGCTTCGGACCATTTTTGACAAGTTCCGACAACAGTCTCGGTCCAAGGCTTGAAACTTTGTCTCTGTTCTAGGCCGCTTTCGGTACCCCTTTTGATGAGTTGTTCATCGGGAATCCTAGCCCATGTGACTTCCTTCTGCTGAGGTTTTCGAAAGAAAGCAATGGAATCCTTCCCGTTCGAGGAAAGTGGGATGAGTAAGAATCCAGCGATGTGTCTAAATCCAAGAATATATTGCAAGTCTGGGAACTCATCCGCGATATTTACGGATGCCGTGATGTTGGTGATGCACCGACTGCGTAAGTATTCGAGCATGGCTTGGAGCTCTTGTGGCGCGACTACTTTCCCAATGATCTTAAGCTCGTCGCCGATTGACTGGAAACCAAAGTCGGCAGAGAAAAGCTTGAGCATAACCGTGAGCAAGATATCGATATGTCCAAAGGAGTGATTGCTGGCAGGCAAAATTCTGCTGAACTCCAGCGCCTGGATTTTTGAAGCATAAGACAAGCGCTCAATATCTTTGGAAGCCAAACCTCCAACAAAGCGACACAGGTTCCTCGTAGAAAAAGAAACGTGCGTGCCCGCTGAGCCGTATCCGTGACATGATATGAAGCCCCAGACTTTACCGAAACATTAGTAGGTACGGACATACTCGAGCGCACGGCCATGATCCGGAGGTAATCGATATCGATTAGGGACGTGGTTTTGAGGTAGGAATGAGTAAGATCGAGTGGCTTTCCCAGGTCTTCGGCGGTTCGGTAGACCAGGTGAGCAGTTTCATGGTCGCTATCGTACAGCATTGTTGCCTTCGTTGAGTTTATAGAGGCTTCGGGCTTGCTTGGAAATATCAGATGCGGGAAATGTTAGGCCTCTGTAGAAATCTTTAGAGGCTCGCGGATCCAGAAGCTCAGCTACTACGCGCTTGTTCCAAGCTTCATCGAGTCGACAGATCATCACACGATGAAAGCGTGTGAGACTCCTGACGATACCGACGAGTGTCCGCAAAAGCATCTCGAGATTGCTTGCTGCCGCCAATCGCTCCTGCACCTGCGTCATGATGCTGAGGACCTCCATAGCGGCATCTTTGCCTCTGTATCCTCTGGCGCTACGGAACACTCAAATGGCTTGTTTATATCTCGCGTGCTTTCCGTCATATCCTTGCTCATCAGTCCACTGAAGAGGCAATCACCTGAGGGCTCCGGAATGGCCCCGTCTGCATGTTGGCGGTGGCTCTCCCGATCATCTGGCTCGAACTCGCAGATGATAAGGTGCGCATTGCGTTCGTTGATGTGCATGGCGCACCAAAACCCGCGAACTTGACGAGACGGTAGGCGTATAAAAGTCCGGAAGACTTTAGCACCGTTCGTGAAGACAGCTGTATCCTCATGCCGCAGTGAGAGCACGTGGCTCCAGAAACTGTGGGCTTGTTCATCAGGCAGAATATCAGTCAGACCTTTCAAGGCAAAAAGTTGCTCTGATGTGTAGCCGAGCAGTTCTTCTGCGTTTTCACTGACTATCCTGACTGCGAGCGTCCTGTCCTTTTGTTCCTCGAGCGCAAGGAGTATGCCAAAAGACTGCACTGCGCCTGGGAAATGTAGCGGTTCGGCCTCGCTCAGCTGCAGTTTATGAATATCGTGTCTTGCGTTGACGGCACATCCACGGTCCGTGGAATAGTGCTTGGATTGATCTGCCGTTAACGGCTCAAGATCATCCTTGTCATCCCGCATATGAGTGGTACATGGGTATGCTCCGGCTTCATTTGATGCAGCAAAGCTGGCGTCAGCAAAAACAGGTCCTTCTCCCGCGTTCCCAGGCGTGACTGATAGGATTTCGCACAGCTGTCGTGGAGTTGCAGATCCGTGACGCGATCTGTATGTCCCGTCATTGACTGCCGAAGATTCTTCCTGAAGTAGGGCGGTCGCAAGCGTATGGTACTCCTCATCCCGTGACACGCCTCCGATGCCGTTCAATTGTTCTGTGTAACCTTACTTTGTTGGCATCACTTTCGCAGCGAGAGAGCTTCTGCTCGAAGTTCCGCAAAGCGTTCAGTCCCCGCTCCCAAAAGCATGGACCGCCTTGTCGCTACCAGTAGTCAGTGCGAGCAGAAGGCATGAAATTCAGAACGACAAGGACCGTATGCGCCGTAATAGAGAAGCCTGCCAGCCCGAAGATCTAGAAGTCCAGTAGACTCGCGCCAAGTCTGTGGCTTTTATCTTAGTTCTATCATGTTTTGTCTTTCTGTCCACGTATGACTGCAGCAGAACAACCAGGCAAAGGCGTTCGATGCTCAGCAGATCCGGGTTGGTTATTGATTGGAGCAGCGAGTCCATCGCGAGCTCTAATTGGTGCGGGATCCGCAGTTCTGCCCGATTGAGGGCCGGCACCCGGTATCTAATTTGCCCATTCACCTCGCTAGTAATAGCCATGTCTGCTATCTTTACCCGTTAATGCCGATGTACCAGAGCTACGTGGTGTTGAATAAAAGATCACGCGACAAGCCATCACTGCCGACTGCCGAGAACGCCTAGTGTGAGGAAAGCATTACGTTACAGACGCCATGTCTTGAAGAATTCATGTCGTATTGCTTACAGCAGATTTTGACCTGGTAGCGGATCAGATGGCAAACTTCCGAAAGTATTCGTGCGTGGGGAGAGACAAGTTGTATGGCTGTGTCATCATGTTGTCACCATGGGTTTCTTGTGATGGACAAGAAAATTGCCGATGGACCCTTGCATTGCCCTTTCCCGAGCCCGTGGTTGCAGGTCATGGTGACCTAGGCCGGCCTCGGTCGAATGCAGCTGACGCAGCTCAATCTAACGCGGCAGAGCCACATTTACCGGTTGATGCGCTCCAGTGCACTGCGATTCAAGGGCTCGCCGAAAGCCATCCCCGTGTTATGCGGGGAGCCGCATAGTAACCTTCACAGGGCGTCATCGTCACATGTGGTAATGTTTGAAGCCGTGTTACTCGGTGTTCCCTTGCTCTTCCAAACTCGCTGGCTGGTCCTTGTCCTGATTGATGAGGTCTCTTGGCTGCTCTGTCAAGTACTGCCAATTGCAGGTCCGTAGCCGGCATTACGTGCAGGTGCACCTCATCGCCGGGCAATGCCAGCCACGAGCATTGTGAGCGAGACCTGTCGCAAAAGTCACGTGATGATGAGAACTCACTGCCTACAATGACATTGCCGGAAGCCGGCCGAAGCCTCGCCTCTGAAGGGATAGCTCTGTATGCGTTCTATGGCCATCGAGCAGGACTTCGACACATCCTGCAAACCATGCGTGCATTCTAGCTATGTGCAGAGTTCCAGGAATCATTGTTCAAGCAGTTACATCCAACTACATAAATCCTTCGACCACTTACTGCCTCGTTGTCTCAACTCCCCATGAAAGTTAGCCGAGGAAGACAATGTGATATGACTAGGTAATAGCATACAACCCAGTACTAGAAACGCGACAGCGCGCATATCTTTGGCCACGAACAGCGGGATGGAATACTGTAGGCGATTCAAGCGGATTGAAACAGCATGAAATCCTAAAGGGACGTTGCTTTAAATCCCATCTGCGAAAAGGTAGATGAATCCAATCTTCAACATGCCCGTGATTGCCGCTCGCCCCCTAATGCTTACCCCGATCAAAGCTGCCTAGCCTCGGAGCCGTTCAGCTGCGGATTCAGCCGCGCCAAGGCTTGAAGTGGCAAAATGGCTTCCCTGTGTACCACCCACTTGCTCGAGGACAACGCTTCAATTAAATGATTTACGGAAGCCGTCCCTTCTTCTAGGCTTGAACTAGTACCAGGTGATGCATGGAGATATGAATCCGAGTCAACAGGTGTTGAACAGAGATGACAGCTTGTCCCACCAGGACGAAGCTCTTGTCGCAGACCGGCGGCGGGTATGGCAGGTCAGAAAGTATTGCCAGGTCAGGCCTTCGATTGTCCAGCACAGCGCGGGTGGTACAGATTCTGTTTGTGGGGATGGTGAGACGGCATCATTTCACGGAGAGCACGAGACCGCTGATCCTGCAATGGCAGCGTTGCTCAGAGGTGTGCTCAAACAACTAAATGCTGACCTTGTAGGATTCATCAAAACTCTTGTCATGGCACACACGCTAACATTCTCAGGCCATGGTCTCGCTTTTGGACGACCATACACAGTTCTTTCTGTCTGGAGCCACCAATGACAACAGCAACAACGCACAGGTCTCGCTCGAGTCCGCCCAATGGTATGGATGCGACGAGGTCAGCCACCATGGCGGACTTTGCGAGCGAACAATCTTACTGGAGCACCAGCCAGGCTTGCCGGCATTTTACGAAGTGCTCGATATGGCAGAGACAGAGCGCACACAGGTTCTGCCATTCGTCAGTGGGACAGTCGCCCGCTTCCGCCATTATGTTGGCATGCCTATCACAAGTCCTGACGGCCTTAACATTGGAACTGTATTTGCAATGAGCAAGAGACCAGCTGCGAATGGCATAAGCAAAACTCAGCAACAATACCTCTACCAGACCACAAAACATGTGATGAGACAACTTGTGCAAGCCGTACAGGCACTGGAGGGCAAGCGCGCCAAGAGGTATAACAAAGCCCTTTCTTCATTGCTCGACGCTCAGCTGCATGAACGCGCCCGTACGCAGATATCTCAAAAGCACGGGATCGCATCGTCAAGGCCGATGGGAGTGAACGATGTGTACGAGGTCGCTGGAAATTTGCTTCGTGAATTCTTTGACCTAGCTGGTATTGTCTTTCAAGAGTTATCGCTTCCTGCTCGACAGTTTCATAGTCAAGCGAAAATCGTACAGGATAAGGCGATAGCAGGAAAGCTTGAGTCCGGCATAGACACCTTTATTCCTTTAGATGCGAATGCGGTGTCAGAGATACTCGAGGCATTTCCCAACGGTGGTGTATTGCACCTAGATGATTCGAGGGAGCAGCCCGTCTTTGCTGGTGCCATCGGTCACGATACAAAAGTTTTGGACACGATGACGAATGCGTCACTCGACCAGTCTTTCCCAGGTGCACGACAGATCATCTTCACACCGCTATGGGATGCTGTTCACAATCGAAACACAGCTCTCTGTGTAGGCTGGGTTCTCGGATATGATCGTATTCTCCTACCCGAGACCGATCTCAACGCAATGTCTTCGTTCTGCATGGCAACAACAGTCATAATATCGAGATCAGAGTCTCAAAAGCTGGATCGAGTCAAGGCTGACTTTATTGGGTCCATCAGCCATGAGACCCGGTCGCCGCTTCACAGTGTTCTCGGAAACCTGGATCTTGCCCTTGCTACTACCCACTGCAGCCCGCAGCTACGAGAGATGTTGGTCGACGCAAGGTGTGTTGTCCGGCCCAGAAAGAAAGTAGAGTTTTGCTGACGATAATCGAGATTTGGCGCCACACAACTCTTGGAAACTGTCGACAAGATCTTACTGCATTCGGGAGTCCAGGATCAGGCTGCAGCTGTGCCTATATACCAACCTCAATATTCGGTCAACGATGGCTTTTTACCGCGCCAGGTCGGAACCCACAACCAGGGACATGTTGTACAAATCGGCCAGAAAATTGGCGAAGAGTATCACACGTCGGGTGACACAAGCCTGGTGGATCTCTGCGAGGAAGTTGTGGAGGATGTCGCGAAGCGAATGCGGCTCTCGGACACTATCTTGTCTTCATCCATCGAGCGCAAAGAAGATCTGAACCACCAAGACAGTATTCATGACAACGGAAGAACCGTCAAAAACAACCAGGAAGATGATGAATTCTCTACCATCATCTTCGACGCCCGCAGCACGGACAATTGTCAGATTGGGAGAAATTCTACATTTCGCATCATACTCGAAAACCTCTTGAGTAATGCCATCAAATTCTCGCAAAGCAGATACTGTGTTCGCTCATCCGTGAGCGTGAACCGCGACTATTGTTATCTGGATGTTATTGACTCTGGTCGAGGCTTCTCGGAAGACTTCATGAAGCACAGCCTGTTTGTACCTTTCTCACAGCAGGAGCCTGTAGACAGCGGGGTGGGACTGGGCCTATCTCTAGTGAAGCGGAACGTCGAACAACTGGAGGGCACCGTGGAAATCGAGACAGATGAGACGATGGGAAGTAAGGCTGCGGTAATTTTGCCATTACCCAATCTAATCGCGGGTGTCGAGCAAAAACTCGAGGACGGCTACCATCCAGGAACAGCTGTGATACCGCCAATGCCCGTTCGCGACATGAGCGAGCTCCCTGTTCTCAACGCCAGTGTCTATTTCCCCAAGTGGTTTGGCCAAGAAGACAAACGCGGCGAGCGGTCGGTTCGACTCCTTTACGAATCTCTGGCATCCACTCTTGAGGCTTGGTTCCAGCCCAAGATTACGATCTGGCACCAAGGTTCAAATCAAGGGTTTCCAGATCTTGTATTCATTGCGCATCCCGACCTGAAGTCGTTCCAAGAGTCTTCAGGCGAAGCCTTTGCGAATGTCAAGAAGGTCGCCGTCTGCGCAGATATTGGCAAGAACTCTGAGTTTGATGCAAAAAAAATTGATGCTGCTTCGAAGGTCGCTGATGCAATCATTACTGGCTCGATCTTACCCTCAAAGCTGTGGAAGGCAGTGACGCTCTTTTTCCCTCAGATCATCCCGAGCCGGGGCAATATCAATGAGAAAAGGACTTTTCAATCCGATGAGGTCCACTCAAGCAATGATCGCTTGCTGGCCCGGAGCGACGGCGGCGACCTGCAGCCTGGTTCATCGGTTGGCGTCGAACAAATCAGTCACCACTGCAAGAGTTCCGGTGCCAGGCTTCCCGTTCGAATAGTTAGACCTGCCCGGGACGCATGTCAAGACTCCAAATACGATTCCAATTCCACACGCGATACAGACAAAACAAAGCCATCATCTTCTCGAAGCAAACTTCCAAGAGACGAGCCCGAAGAAAGCGTAGCGAAGCATGGTTCAGGTGTCGATGTTCAGACAAGCGACTCGCAGAGGTTTGCACAAGCCAATGGTCCAAGTGAAGCGCCGACCTACAAAGTGAAGAATGATCGAGGGGTAGTCGAACCAGTCGGAAAAACCAAACGGGGTACGGGAGAGCAAGATCAAGAGGGGAATGATGACGATGGGTCGAAGCCACCCATCCAACCCAAGATACTTCTTGTTGACGACAGTATGGCGACTGCAATCTCAAGATACGCATGGATATGTGAACTGACGGCATCGCAGACAATGTAAATTTGAAGATGCTTACTATGTTCGTAAAGAAATGTGGCATCGATGCAGCAAACTACGCACTGGCCACCGGAGGCCAACAAGCTATTGATCTGTACGAGAGGGCTGCTGGCAGTAAAGGTGCCTTCGATATCGTCTTCATGGACCTGGTAAATCGTCTTGCAAGATACCCTTGTGTGCGCTGGAACCACGTTAATACCTCGAACAGAGCATGCCTGAAATCAGCGGCTTTGAGGCCACATCCGCAATTCGTCGCATAGAAGACTCGGGAAGTGACGGCAAGCGCTCACGAATCGTGGCGCTGACGGGCCTGGTGAGTGATAAGGACCGTCGAGCAGCGGAAAACGCTGGTACCGATGAGTACATCACCAAGCCGGCTGGGCTCAGAACTGTCAAGGAATCCATCGATAAGTGGAAGTTGGGGGTAAACAAAGCATCGGCTGTGCCGGGCAATTGGTCAGAAGGACGTTGAGCGTAGCCACTGACTTGAGGACTCTCTTGCCGGTACTACCGAAAATGATGTTAGTATGCCCTTGTTTCTTGATGAAACCTGACTGAGGTAAGGGGAAGCTCAACGTGCAACGTTTGGAGCCGAGGAAGAAGGTGCCATGACATGAATACTCGGCCTTTGCGAATAGAGAAATTCAGACAGCATGTCGCAATAGATCTGTGAGGGCGCTAGTACCGCTTGTATAGTATCCAGTGTCAGGGTCCTGTGATCGATTGCAAGAGCAGGCTAAGAAGTGCTGACAACTATGTCCGAAATTTGTTATTTCCAACCATCATTCTAGCTATGGACGAAATACAGAATGCCATTGGTGTTTATTGGATTCATTCTGGGACATACCAGTCACATGCCGTCGCCTGACCGAGGTGCTAGGGGTTTCTTTTCACGAATACCTGGATTCAGCAATACGTCGACGAGAATTTCAAACATAGGGTCGGAGCTTGCGACTTTTCGCAAGCCACATCCGAAACCTGATCATATCTAATGCTCGATGTGGGTCCAGGAAGTACCGGTTTCAAGCGATTCCTGGAATAACCAGTCATATAATGAACCGTAACACCTTCCGCATTCCTAGCAAAGCACGATGGGAAGCAGAGCGCACGATTCAACCTTGTTGAAACACGTCTGGACCGTTAGCAAACGAGTTATGCACTGTACTACCTCTTGAGTCTATCTATATTCGGAGCGTAGCGGCTGTCACCGGCCTATCTGAGCACGAGTTTCAGTAGACCCATTCTTTCCACCTTGATTAGCTCAAGATGGCCATGATCTAGCCGTTCAAAATGGCGGCTGTATTGACTCGGCAGTCAGATTGTAATCACTCCGCTTGGGGACATGATCCCAGACACGGGCTCATTACCCACAGATAGCCACACAGTCAATTTTTCATTATGAAGCTCCAGTGTGCCACCTCCACGCTGTAATTCTTGGCTTTGAGGCGTAGAAGCTTCGTTAGTCAGAAACCGCCGGGCCGCGGCTTCGCGAGAGCGAAGGCAGCGTTTCCTTCCTTGGACTCCAAGAACTTCGATTAAGTCGTGCTACAATCAGAGCATCTATCAAGCAAAGCAAGGCATACCTCAATCGTAAGGCGCGACTGCCACGTCTAGCCCCGCCATTAAGACATAGTCCAACGGGATAATTCACCATCTAGCTCATCCAACCGAGCCTCCGCACGGCGCTAATAGAACCATCTGACAAAGAGTTGACCCCTGGGATCACGAGCCGTGGGATCATAGGCAAGTATGGGAGGATTGGTGGAAGCATAACTCTTCTCCAGCTGTCCGCGCCTCGCTAACGGCTCGAGAAGGGGTGATTCCCAGTGGATTCGGAGGTTCTCGATAAGCAAATGATATGGTTCCATGCATCCACGGGTTGGCTACCTCTCTAGCCCCGCAGTGTGTTGTGGCTGTGTTGCATGAAGATGTGGCACTGCGTTGCACTCGGAGGATGCTTCGGGCGGAGACCGATGCGCTTGGACCTACACGATCGTGAGGGCCTAAGAGCTTCTAGTCAAGGCCTCCTGGGGCGACCCTTCACATCGACCACGACCTCGTAACGTTATACATACGTGAATGGAGGAAATTCGTTGCAGGCTTTGCTTGGAGGCATAGGGGGGCTTGCAGAGAGGGTCGTGGTATTGAGAAGTGAGAAGATTGTCGGTGGAAGCGCGGCAGCGGCGCTCGCTCTGGGGTGCTTCGTCATGCAGCGTCGATGGCCGCCACGTCATTCCATGGTCGATCTCAGTTAATCACGTCGATTTCTGATTACGGCGCCTTGCTGCAGCGCCGAGTCACTAGTCGGCTCCCTCAATCATGCCTCCACCGCTGCATGCCTGCTGTTTCACCCAGCACTCCCCTGCGGTAGGGATAGGCCATTCACCCATGTCACCAAACCCTATCAGCAAACAGCCTACACCGTTCTGAGCCCTTTACTTCTCTATTCACCACCTTGCTAGGCACCCCAAGCAGTTTGACGTCGCTCGTAGGAGGCACTGGACAGACCCTCGCAAACGCAACCGAGAATTGGATGACCACCGAACAGCGCCGCACAAGCATATTCTTCTGTGGCCTATTTTGCGACCGTTATTGCAAGAAGCCTACGTAGACGTGAATGATTGCTATGTTATGGAAGTCAGTGATTGAACCGAGGTGTCTTGCGTCTCTATGGTCGCGGATAAGGCATCGAGGAGCAAGATGGCACGCAGCCAGGCGGCCCAGCAAGCCCTGCTCGAAGTGAAGACAGTAAGTATGTCCAGCGATGCAGCGTGTCGACCTGAAGGCATCTGGGGTTGCGGGCGTCCCACTTACGCTTACCCCTGCGCCGAAACACGATTGCATCCATGTACAGCTGGTGGCTTGAAACCAGATGGCACCCTGGACTTGGACGCTACAACCATAGACAGTCTCTGGGACAGCTACGTGAAGCACATGCACATCATGCACCCGTTCTTGGACAAGGGAAGAACGCGAAAACTCACCACCGAGTTCATCGGGCGCTGCTCGCGCAGCAAGAACAACCACAACACCTTCGCTGTGGGCTCCGAAAAGTCAGACCGCCCTACCAAACGACAGCGATCGAATGGCCCTGGCGGCTACGCCAGCGTCAGCGGAGAGGTTGTCACAGAACTCTTCGTCGACACCGAGCGCTCTCCGAACAATGCATTTATTTACCTCATCCTCGCACTGGGAAAGATTTGTTTGCACGAGCAGCCGTTACCTGGGCCTGTCCAAGATAGCGCTCTCAACACAAATCAAGTCTTGTTACATCAGCTGTCTGGCGATTCGGGCACGATTGGTAGCTCTCCAGCGTCATCCCACGTGAGGTCTTCGCCTAGCCCTACCGAGCTCAACCCACACGCGAACACCGATGTCCCACTGGCATATCTCAATGACGGGATGTTTCTATGCCGCAGCCGGCGAACATCAATTGATGGAAGTTCGAGCAGTGACACGGCAAAAAATTTAGACGTCATTCCTGGTATTGCCTACTGCTAAGGCTGCTGAAATCCTTGGTGGTCAAGGCGATGGCAATGATCTGATTCATGCACGGATGTCCTTGCTTGCAGGTCCATACAATTGGCCCGCGTTAAGGAGAGTATGAGCTGGATTACCATGGCTGGCAGGGTGGTCCGAAATTTACTCGACCGATACAAATTTTACAATGACCACTACTTGGCAGCCTATGAAGACGTTCGGAGGCAGCATGAGAAGGGCCAAGAATTAATCACCGAAATGCAACAGATTTGATCGCGTTAGCATCTTGGACCTGCTTGCAGCTCGAAAGCGACATATTGGCCGAATTGCGACTGCCGTCTAGCGGGACTCAGAACACCGAGCACCCTTTGCTGATGCTGCACAACCTACCCGAAGACGAGACGTACGAGTCGCATGTGGGTCTTGTGCCCAGTGAAGAACGAAAAGGCGAAAGCTACGACGATGTTACCATGTGGTGGGGGTGGGAGGGGTGAAAGCGAGTTTAAAGACTTGCTGGTATTACTACCCGTACAGTCCTCGCCACTTTGCATTGCGATGGACTGTGTTTAGGTCTTGGGTTTGTTCTTACAGTACAGTACATTCAGGTCTTATCTTTCAAAACTTTAGCAGAACGTTACTTCACTCTTTCCAGATCCAGGATCCAGTGTCACGACTTGGATGTTGTGTCGTCTGGATTGCAGCATCGAAGCAATCGACCAGTCTCATTTTTCTGGTGAGAACATTGCTCTTCAGACAAGATGATCTTTGTGATGTGTCACTGTGAGGAGGTCAAGAACGGGAAGAAATATGCTGCCTCTGCGTTGCGACCTGTGTTATCCGCCAATTGTTTTATACAATGGGTCAACGCCATCGCAATCTTTAGTCAGGTTTAGTCAAATGGAGAAGATGCAGGTGTTTTTCCGCTGGCAGGCAACTTGGATGACCCCCTTGCAGTGTAGGCAGGGTAGCTGATCATCTAGTTGCTGGCCTACCCTCAATATATGGACGACCTACTCATGAGATTACATCCAACGCAATTTTGAGTCCAGTCATAAGTTTCGGGGTTGCATGTTGATGTAACTTGTATCGGAGCTGTTGGAGCTCATGATCCTATTGCCGTCTGAATTTTTGTTCTTCGTACATGCAGCTGAAGGCTTTGTTCTTGGCGTTGTCGGGCAAAGTGGGATGTCTTGAACACCAGGCTGTGCACCGACGATTTTGTGCTCTGCAGTGGCATTTCTCACCGCTGTTGCAATTACGACCGCATGTGCAGCCGAGAGCACGTAGCTTTTCGACTCTCTGTTGCACGAGATGTATAAGGTCTGGTACCCCGGATCTCTAAACAGTTGGGGGGTTTTGCTCTTTCACCCAGCTCTCCAGGGCGTCGATAATGCTGGGAAGCTGATATGCCAGCGCTTCGTTCGTGCAGAGCTGATGCTGTGCCACCCACAATAACTCGTCAAGCAAGGCCGGGATGTTGCGCTCATCCCACAGCATTCCACCCTCCATTAGACTGGGCTCGAGGGTAAGGACTGTATGAAGCACTCGAAGTCCAGACGGCATCAGCAGAAAGTCATCTCTCCCGAGAATGATAGCTCGCCCTTTGCATTCTGGGCTCCAAGAAGGCCCTGCCTGCGCAAAGTCGTCCCAGTCTTGTTCGCTCATGTCTGTCACAAAGATCCAGACCTTTACTCCCGAGAGACATGGCACACAGGTGCCCATCAGTGCATCCACATGTGGTCGGGTGAATGCACCTTTGAAGCCAAGAAGGTCGAATCCAATGCAGTCTGCGACATCGTTTGCCTCGCGAACAGCTCGCTCTCCTGGCGCTTGATTCGATGCCCGTTCGATCAAAGTCTCTAAAAGGCGAGACCTCTTGAGACGAGTCAACAACATCGGCATTGGCAATCTTTCGTAGACTTATGGCGTTGCTCATGGTTGCCAGACTCTGAATGGATTCGTGCTCTTTGGCAAATATAGCCGCACAGAAGTCCCTGACTTTCACACTCCGACATTCGCCAGTTTCGCCGTCTTGCACATCTAGCATCTGGTGAGGAAACCGCTCGTCCAACATGGCAATATATTCTCGCACTTCGTGCGTACCACTGTCTTGGAAATCTTGGTGGATCACAATTGGTTTGCGGAAAACCTCGCCGGCGCGGGCACGCCCCTCGAATATCTTCCAGCTCATGTACATAACGTCAGACTTGGTTCCGAGTTCTGGATTAGCGTCGACTCGTTCTTCTGAAGCGACATGTATGTTAGCCCAGCAAGTGGACTCGAGCCAGTCGACTTTGCACCTGTCATACTCTCGAGTGGTACCGTCTCTGTTCCGCTCCTCAAATTCTGCCATCATGGACGGAGGGAGGGTGGCGGTCAGATACACAAACTGAGTCTTCAGACCCCTGATCATGGTAAGATCGACCATGCTTTCTCGGTAGTTGGCTGCGGTGACTGTCAGATGGCACTCGTCGATGACTATTCGGTCGAGTTTCTGCTGTGCCGCGAGGCCACGCGCGTACTTCATGAATCCCGGCTTGCACGCAGCTTCGACGCTAACGACGATCAACGTTGCGTCTCGAGCCTCCCCAGGCTTCCACTCGATGTGTTCGATTTTTGCATCTTTGATCCGCCGGAGCAAATCTCCTCTCAAGGCAACGAGGGGAACGATCAGGATGGTGATACCGGCGTCTGGAAGTGTACAAGGTAAAATGAAAAGGAGACTCTTCCCTGCACCTGTTGGGAGTATGGCCACCACCTGTTCAGTCCACGACATGATCGCGATCATGGCTCGCTCTTGCTCTACGCACCTCCAGCTCGCTTCCTTGCTGCCGTAAAACCGTTTTAGGGCTCCTGTTAAAGCATCCGCCGACCAAGGCTTACGCGGACGGTAGACACCCATCGCAATTCGCTTTGTTAATCCAGTTCTTTCCCCATCGTTCTTACGCTTCTTGGATCTTAACATCGTTTCCACTCCCCAATATTCTTGCCATAGCATCGATTCTCGCAAGCTCGTCCTGATCTGACCATCCCACAGGTTGCTGAACGATGCTCCCGTCTGGTTGGCGTACGCCCGATTGGCTGTCTGTATCTTGTGGTTGCGTTGTATGGTCACGATTCTGATTGATTCGTCCATTTCCTCTGCGTCCTCGTCGTTATCACCGGCATCGAAGCACTCCATCTGGCTTGCAAATTTGGTTTTGACAATGGCGACGGTTATCTGGCGCTAGTTGGAGACGCGAAGTCGTGGTATGCAAGCTCTGGTGCTGGCCTCTTCCAAGCAGCGACTAAGCTGACCTTCTGGCCACACTTTACCATTTTTTCCCAGAGGAATGGAGCGAGCAGGGACTTCGGGGAAGTTTGTCGCAAGAATACCTGTCGTAACGGTAACACATTGGTGGGACTTCTTTTCGACTTTGTCATAGACAGGGTCATTGTGAGCATCAATTTGAAGAGCAAAGAAAGCCTAATAAGTGCACGTACTTGCCAACACCAGCGCCTCGCTGGCGGCTATGCCATCGCGCCGCAAACATGGTGCAGATCCCGCAGGAAGTGATGTCTTCACGACCAACAGCGCGGAAGCCACCGAGCCAATCGGAAGCCCCGCCGAATACCACCTGTCCCCAGTTGGGAGGCGGGACAAACAGAACGACGACGCGACCGGGATCGAGAAGCGCACGGTAACGCTGCGCCCGCTGCGCCCGCTGCACCAAACCAGCCCAAAGAAACGGAAGGCCGACAATGATGTCGTTCTTTACCTCTCCGATGAGGAATTCGCTGATGCCTTCGAGAAGATTGCAGGGAAGATCTGGACAAGGCTGATCGCTAAAAAAGCCACGGACACATCATCAGAAGAAGCACATCGGCTTCGAGAAGAGGTGCAGAACAGCATCAAAGAGGTGCAGACGCAATTCACTCAGCTGTTTGGCGATGCTGTAGCGAAAGTACAGGCAGAGGTCGAAAGGCACGCTGAAGCAATGCTTCAGCGCGTCATGCAGTCTCTCAAGAACGCGCCGCAAGTCACATGCACCTGCACCACACCCAGTGGCACCAACAGCACACAGCAGGAAGCCGGCACGCAAGACGCAGCGCCACAAGGTAGGGTACAAGGTGATGTACAACCGAAGCATACAACCCAGAAGACATGGAGCAACATAGTCCAAACAGCTGCAAAATCTGCGAACGCATGGACCACAGTTGTCAACAGAAACAAAAAGATAAAAAAACATCCCCTTGAGCAGAGGCGCATCATGTTCGTCAGGAACATCCCGGTCCCCGGAAGCGACCCAAGGGACATCATGTTCGAGGTCAACAAGGCGCTTGCCCATGCCAGGGCTGACGTGACGGTACGACTGACCAACTTGCGATACACCAAGAAAGGCCACATGTCTGGGCTGCTGAATGAGAACGCATGTGCAGACGACGTGCTTGGATATGGGCCGTTAGTTCTGGCCGCAGCACACGAAGTGGACCCAGCGATCATCGAAGTCGAAAAGACAGAGGTGGCGCAAACTGCGAGTACACGGAGTCACCCTTGACCGCTACTTTACAGAAGGAGGGCTCCGACTGGCACAAGAAGAAATCGAACTGACAGGCATCCCACTGGCGTATGTGCCGCATTGGATCAAGACTGAGACACTAGCCGAACGATTCAACAGCGGAGCGATCAAGCAATCCACGCTGGTGGTGACGGTGAAGAGTAAACAGGCCAGCGACACGTTGCTTGCCAAGGGACTATCGTTCGGGGGCAAACGCCACGAAGTCGAGAGATTCTGGCTGCCGGGTGAGGGCGGCATATGTATGCACTGCTGTGGGCCTGACCACTTTGGCAAATGCGCCGAGCCAGCCAAATGCTTCATCTGCGCTGGTGACCACGAAGGAGCCAAGCACCGATGTGCCACGATGGGATGTGGAAAGAAGTCAGAACCATGTGACCACGAAGTAGCAAGGTGCGCGAACTGTGGAGGCCAGCATATGGCCACCTCGCGTCGATGCCCCGAGAGGATGCAGCGAGCCCGAAAGCACAAGGAGAAGCCAAGCACCGAGATGCGAAGCAGCCCCCCCACGACCTCGGAGGACCAGACACCGATCGCGAGGCAGGAAGCCGACGCAGAACAACTGGACGAGGATGTAGCCACAACTGAGGCGGGAGAAACAGTAGCCACTCCACCGCCAGCAGTAACAATGAGAATGGAGGTGATGCTGCCGAGCTCATCGTGGTCTGACTCAATGTCAACCTCAGACATCGTCAATGAACCGTCAACCCCGACTCCAAGAGGTAATGGACAGACTCCAACGTCAGTTGATCATGATAGTGCTGCAACATAATTGCAACGGCACGTTGGTGCCAATGATGGCGGCTCTCGAGGCCGCCCTCGAGCGAAGAGCCGAAGTGGTGTGCTTGCAAGAGCCCTACGTCGGTAGAAAGAACGACGTCAGCCACCCGGGCTTTCAAATTAGATGGCCAGAATGTGAAAAAGGGGAGACGAGAGTCGCGCTGGCCATCAGGAACGATGTGCTGGATCGGTACGTGTTTGAGGAAAGGACGGACTTGGTCAGCAGCCCGTATGTGCAATGCTTGGATGTGTGGGAGACCCAGCGGCGGAGAAAGGTTCGCCGTACAAGACTGGTTAACATATACAACCGGGCGAAGATGGCAGGTGGCGGCTATGCAATCGATCGCGTGGACTTGCCGCAGCTGATTGAGGGACGAGTCATCCTGGCCGGAGACTTCAACGCGCGCAGTCCAGCTTGGGACCCATGGGCGGCGAGGCGATGCAACGCCGGCACGACAGAAAGGCTCATCGAGGACCACGGACTGATCGTCAACAACAGCGACCAGCCAACGAGATATGGCAAGAATTGTCGGTCGATCATCGACCTGACGTTAAGCAATCTAAACGTTGGAAGACTGCCGATGTGGGAGATCGACGCGAACTTAGCCACCCCGTCGGATCATGAAGTGATCGTCTTTTCGTGGACCCCGTTGATCCTGTTGAGCTTCGCCGAATATACTGATGAAAGACCAGTGATGTCAAGCTGGAGCATTGACAAGCTACTCGCGGATGAGCAAAGACTGGAAGAAGCGGCGGGACACTGGAATCGGCTTGATCGAGAAAGGGCATGTATCGGAGCCAGCGCGACAGCGGAAGATCTTGAAGGTGAAGCGTGCTGGATCCAAGACAGTCTCAAGGTAGTCCTCGACAGACACGCTCCGAGAAAGCCCCTGCACGCGCGTTCGAAGAGATGGTGGACAGATGACATCAAGCAGGAAAGAAGGCGGTTCTGCCAAGCCCGACGCCATTTGAAGGAAGCAGCCATGCACTTCACGGAATATCGCCAGATTAGGAACGCATATTACTGCCACATCCGGAGAGCGAAGCGCGAGATCTGGGAACGTTTCCTGGAGGGATCGTTCCCAACGGACGACGATGCGCAAAACGTTGTCGACAGTGGCAGGGGCTGGAAGGCACTGCGCTACGCAAAGCCGCAGACGCCTTCGTACACGCCAGCCATCAATATCAGCGGGTCCGATGGACAGCCCGATTCAATCGCATCGAGCGCCGAGGAGAAGGAAGAGGTGTTTATGAGCCAAGCCTTTCCGCGCCAGACGGACGTTGGTGACGACATCGCTATACCGGATACTGTTGTCCATGTGGACGCCAAAGCCGTGCAGGAAGCCCTCTTTGCACAGCCGGTCAAGAAAGCACCAGGACTGGACAGCGTCGGCTTCAAAGCGCTCCGGCTGCTATAGCGGTGGGCGGAGGAACGGATCGTTTCACTGGTTCAAGGTTGCATCAGACTTGGGTTCCACCCGTGCACCTGGAAGACAGCCAAAGGGATTCTGCTGCGGAAGCAAGGCAAGCCTACCTACACGGTTGCCAAGGTATACCGTGTCATCAGCCTGCTCAGCTGCCTCGGCAAAGTCGTCGAAAGAGTGGTGGCGACATCGATTGCGTCCTTTTGTGAGACGAACGAGGTCTTCCATTGCGGCCAGTTCGGTTCCCGCCAGGGCCGAGGCACCGCAGATGCGGTTTCTCAGCTTGTAGCAAGGGTCGAGGCTGCCTGGGAGCGGAAGCAGGTGATGCTCGCGCTGCTGCTAGATGTGAAAGGCGCCTATGACCGGGTCAACAAGCGCCAGCTGCTCCGGCGAATGGTCGAGGTCGGCATGGCTGGCAACATCATCCGCTGGGTAGAGTCCTTCATGACAGACCGAAAAGCTTTGCTAGTCATCGACGGGAGAATAGGGGAGACACAAGGTATACAGGCAGGCCTGCCGCAAGGCTCGCCAGTCTCTCCCGTGCTGTTCATCCTCTCAGTTAGCGCCATGTTTGAGTGGCTCGAGACAAGACACCCCAAGCTGCACTCGCTTTCATTCGTGGACGACGTTGGCTTGCTGCTACAATGTGAAACCCTGGACGGAGGCACACAAGAGCTAGAAAGCATCGCAGCACACGCAATAGAATGGGGCGCTGCCAACAAGGTCGAGTTCGAGGTGAGCAAGACAGAGGTCTTGATTTTCAGCAAGAAGCGGAAGGTTCTCCAGGCTGCAAAGCAAGCGATTGTCCGGATCGGCGAACATTCGTGCCCCATCAACCAGGGTGCTACCAAGTGGCTTGGCTTCTGGCTCGACTCGAAGCTGACCTTCAAGACACATTTCGAGAAGCGTATCACCAGCGCCAAGGGTGCACTGCGAGCCGTGGCAAGCCTCAGCAGACAAAACGGGGGCCTGTCGATCAGCCTCATGAGGCGCGTAGTCATTGCTGCCGTCAGCTCCGTTGCGCTCTTCGGGGCAGAAGTATGGTGGAGAGGCCAGAAGGATCTAGAGCGCAGGCTGCAGCTACTGCTGAACAGCCAAGCGAGAGCTATCACGGGGCTGCTGAAATCTACACCGATAACCTTTCTGCTGCAAACTGCATGCCTGCCATACGCTGGCGATCTTCTGAACCAGAGACAAATACGATTTGCGGCACGCGCGCTCAGCGCAGCCCGAGACCACCCAACGCACCAGCTCTTGCCTGCAAACTTCCGCTTCGGCGAGCTGTACCGGCATGACGGAGCGACCGGGCAACCATCAAGTGTTGGCTGGACTAGGCCGGACAAGGCACATCGCTTGTTTGGAAGCAGACTGGCCCAACAGGTGTCACGACATGTAACATACGATACTGAATATGGGTTTGATCTGCTCGAGAGCTCGAGTACACTGAGCATGGCCACCGCGATCAACGTTGGCGGACGGCCTCAAGCTGTGTCAAAGGAAAGTAGCCCCGGCCCCGACAAGATCACCTTGTTTGTATGTGCAGCCAATGACACCAGCTTTGGAGCGGCTGTCGGTTGGACTGAAGGAAATAGAGAAAAGGTGAAGGCGGACTCGCTTGGCAAATACATCACGATGCTTGACGCGGATCTTTACGCAATCCGCATGGCTGTTCGTGTATGCCGGACTTCACTGCCAGAAACCGTGAAACTATGCGCTGAGATAAAAATTCTGTCGAACTCAAGCCAGGCCCTGTCTGCTATACACAGAGCAGGCTACTGGACTGCGCCGTTGATCAGAGACATCAAGCACCAGATCAGACTCATTCAGGAGCGGGGCGACCAAGTAATACTGTCACAACGGCCGTCAGATAAGAGCGTAGAACGGATGGATCCCGTCAGGGCTGCTGCAAGGCTTGCGTCGACGCAGCAACCGAAGGCGATGCGGTCGGCATCTCTCTCCTATGTGATGCACTCAATCAAAGCCAGGTGGAAGCCCGTGGCGAAAATCAGCAAACCCATCAGTGATGGCAAGAAGTCAGCGACGGCAAGATACCTGCAGCTCAACTCAGGCCATGCCATGACCGGCGAGTACCTACTCAGGACCAAGCAGGCACAAGATGCACGCTGCTGGTGGTGTAGCAGCAGCAAGCAGACTGTGCTCCACCTGCTGATGGAATGTCGAAGGTGGAGGAGAGAGCGGGATGTGATGCTGAGGGACATGCATCGAAAGAAGATCAAGATTTCGGCGCGGAGGGACACGTCAGACTTTCAGAAACTTTTCGGCGAGAGTGCAGCGGGAGCAGTGCTCCGATTTCTCGATCAGACGGCCGTGGGAAAGAGGAAGGAAGACAGAGAAGCAGGAGTCATCGATGAATGGGACATGGACCGACTTGATGGAAGCGAGGGGATGAGTGAAGAGGCAGTTGAGCAAAACGGTGGGTGAAGGTGCAACTAATCAAGGAGATAGGACAGTAGGAGGGCATCGAGCCCAAAAGCCGTGGCGGCTAAATGTAGTCGGGATGGCGAGCAGGATCACAAGAGATAAGGCGAAGCAAGAGCACATTCGAGAACGAGAAGTCTTCTAGTAACTAGCTAGGGGTTGTCATAAGCTAGATAGCTTGCATACAATATGATTCAAAAAAAAAAAAAAAGACCCGCTTGGGCAAAGCAGTAGCGCTCGGGCCTCGACTGTGATTCGTACAGCCTTGGCCTTAGGCTTCACTGTCGAGCCGGTGCGCGGTTGCGCGGTTGAGAAGGCGCACGTGGACAGATGTCGGTGCACTCGGCAGCGCTGATCAGCGCCTCAGAGCCCCTGCAGCCCAGGGAAGCTTCGACAGGTAGGTAGGTATCCAATTCCAATCCTTGTGTCTGTGGGTCCTATTTGCGAACGAATCCTGCGAAAGCGGGCTGTTGTGCCGCTGCCGCCACGCTCAGACCACCAACACACAGGAAGTCATCTGTACGTGCATGCGGCGTAACAAGCCTGTCGGGCTCGACGGGCTCGACGGGTGACCGTCGAGGCTATTTGAATAATGCATGATGACACGTAGTAGCTCTCAAAAATTGTAAGCTCGTTCCTCGCCATGGACGGAACTTCCCGCGAAGAACAAGCATCACGTATCATCGATTTTACAACTCGCCTTCACGATGCGCTTTGCGGACTGAATGCATCCGAGGCTGAAAAGCAGTTGCGTAAATTCAGAGACGAATTGGGTGGTCGCATCGAGAGGGCGTTTCAGATCGACACAGCCTGCGTAGCAGGTCTGGATCAGGCATTGTCTGCTTATGTCACGGATGACGTCCGGAATTCCATTCTTGGTAGCCTAAAGCTGCCTGCCAACACACAAATCGACCGCGGAGACCATAACCTGCAAGCAGACAAGAGACTGCAAGCCATTGCAAGAATCAATGCCGCATGGGGAGGAGATGTATTCAGAGACTACCAATTCGCAGATCTGGGTAGGCCGACAGCACTGCTGTTGGCGCGAGTCGCACGAGCATACCCCCACTGGCGATACGCGGTCCAACGCATCAATGTCGCGATGTTGTCTCGACACATCGAATCCATCCGCCACGGCACTGGGTTAATGATTGGCCACCATCATTCAACCTCAAGTGTCAAGGAGCCACACAAGCCGGTCGAATCCCTTGACCTCAAGCTTGTTTTGGCTTGGAAAGAACGCGGCGAAATCGAGCTTGACGGTGTTTGCTTGCCAGACGTCGGCAGTGATATTCCACACCAGCTGCAGTCAGTGGTCAACGAATGGTCCATTTCGGAAGACGTTCCCCTTCATCCTGGAGACTGCGCAAGGCGCTTTTCCCCGTTTCATTTACTGGTCAAGGACTTGCATCAACTACTAGTTCCACGTCCGCAAATGGAGGTACACAGAGAAGGGGACCCGAGTTCAAGGCCGACGGACTCAACAGCCACCGCCATTGATTCAAACGATCTTCGTGCCACGAATGATACACATGACAGTCAGCCGCCATCACAGCCGCGTTCAATACCAAACAACATTGCTACGCCTACGATCCCAAGTCCACCAGCTCCAAGTTCTCCTGAGGATTTAGAGGAGCCACAAGGGAGCGAGCACGCCACCCCTAGCCCTCACCGACCTCCATCACCTTGGAAAACGCCTAGAAACTCCAGTAAAAGGCCTAGAACTGCCGGGAAAAGGCCTAGAACCTCCGCGAAAAGGCCTAGAACCTCCGGGAAAAAGCCCACATTGGCCCCGCCCCGAAACAGGCGGCCCTCCCGCTTTGCTGACTCTTCTGACGACTCCGACGGTGTGCCAGACACGCCAATATCACAGTCGAGTTCGACATCAAGCAATAGGCATACGCAAACGCCCATAGAACAAGGGGCGTCACCAGCCAACGGAGGCGACTTTTGCGGACTACACAACGGGAACCCTGATCATTCTATCGACGAAAATGGTCGGCGTACAATCTCTGGGAAAATGCCTAAGTTACGCCTTGCAGGCCAGAGGGAAAATTCCCCTCTGTTCGTCCATTCTTCGGATGACTCCGATGATGGGCTGGATACGCCAGCTGACCGTAGTGAGAGTCCGTCAGATCTAGACAGACGTTCTCCAAAGCTCCCAACTCCACGAACATCACCTAGCGTTGACCCGTTCGCAGCCAGCATGCAACTCTTGTTAGGTGGAGATGTTGGCCAATGCGCGGATTTCAGAGGGTCGCAAGCTCTGCGAAGCCCTGAGGGCACTAATGAAGCCCTCGACGCGGAATGCATGGCCGATGGTTCATTTTTCGAAGATGCTTTCGGGGCAGCGGTGCATGACGCATTCAATGATGACACCCAAGATTCTTCTCAGCGCAGTCCAGACTTTACGTCCTTGTCTCAGGCATCCCGGGTGATGGATGACATCTTTACAGTTGTAGGATTCCGGCCGATATCTGGAACGCGCCCGGCCAAAATCCTCTATCACCCTCATCGGTCAGCCTCATGCGAGCCGGACGAAGCAGAGATCCAATGCCTCACTTACAATATCTTGGAGGCGTGGGCGGGATTGAAGGCTGAGGTCACTTTACCAACTATAGTGCAAGATCCGGAGAGAGATTTAACTGCAAGATCGTCGGGAGTCCTCAAGGCTGACGGCAGATTGACGGATGTGACCCACACGAGAACTGTGCTTCAAGGTAACAGTTGGTTAAAGAACTCTCACGGAATTCACTTGTGCGTAGTGGCGCCAATGTCAATGCTAGGTGTTCATCCAGGATCTGCCGTGTTCCTAGAGCAGGGCGACATCCTCATCGTACCTTATGGCACCTATTGCAACGTCGTGACGTTTGACAGTGGCGTTCTACATGAAGGCATTGTTTCTTCCTGCCCCTCTGAACGCCCGTTCACGGCCGATAGATTGCTTTCAGGGCTTGAAAACATCAAGTCTTTTCCCGAGTTTTTGATTCTGGCCGACTGAGTATGAAGCAGTGATGTGAGATGAACTGGTTCAGTGTATATAACAAGATTGTTCAACGATACACAAAACCCTATGAAGTCCCTCCTTCAAGCAAATGCGTCCGTAAGCAGGTGCATCCCCAAGCAAGTGCATTCCCAGATCTTGGACTCTTCAAAGCTGTAAATATGATGAAGAATGAAGTTTCAAGAATCGCATCTTCACCTCGTGCGGTGGCCATTCGGTCGAACCCTTCTCTCGCATCTAATAACAAAATCAGCCAAGAATATCTGAGAGTATGGGCGACTTGACACTGGCCTTGGTCGCGATTCGCTCCCAGAAAGCTCGGACTTCTGCAAAAACCACTTCTTCCATCAACTGGGTGTCACGACTTTCCCATGTCTTAGCCCTCCAGTAAGCGGATCGATAGGATAACAAAGCATCATCGGTCGTCATGTTAATACCATAATGCTGGGCTACAGAGTGCGTGACAAAATCGATGTCTCGTCCAGATCCGATTTCGCGGAGTAGGAATTGATCTATTTCCGCAGTGTTGCACGTGGTATTTGGCCTGGAGTCCGACACATTGCTGTAGGACAATGGCCGAAAGGATGTACTTTGAAGTCTTCAGTGCCAAATCAGACTGCTTGCCTGTAGAAAGTCATACCTTAGCACTGGGTGCAAGCCCGACCCTGGCAGCCCCGAACCGTCCTTGCTTCCAGATGTGGATGTATTGAGAATCGGTAAATCTTTGACAGCATCGAATGGCTCGTAGCGCTCTGGAGCGGCGTCGGTGGCATGTGTCTCTGCATAAGCTAAAGAGTCGGACCAAGACATCTCAGTCGAGGTTTCAGCGGCGTGTTTCTGCATCTCGTGCGTTGTCATTGTGTGTTGCATCAGAAAGCACATGTTACGAGATGCGGCCATTCTCCCCTTTTAATGAAGCCGACGAGTGCTGTAGATCTTTCCTTCACGGTGAGTGTGTGGCGTGAACATCTGCTGTGGAAATAGATCATGCCACCAACAAGCGGCACAAATATTCCCTTGACCCAGACCGGGGTGAATGCTATCTAGGAGCCACTCCCCTGCGCGATCTTTACCGCCATCCAAGCCGCTAACATGCCTCGACCTCTGTCCACGCAGGAGAAAGACACCTTCCGCAAGCGCCGCAAAACTCTCATGCGCAAAGCAATGGCGCTGGCTTCGTGCTGCAAAGCCGATATCTACGTCGTTGTTCGTTTTCATGGTCGATATTATCGATTTTGCTCGCAACTCTCTACTCATTGGCCACCAAGCCAAGAGATGATCGTGAGTCTCCAAGTATTGAAACTAGGATAGTACCGCAGTAGTAACGGCCAGATGAGAACACGAGTTACCCACCGTGCATTGAAGATACAGACGAACCCCGCAACAATCGGGATCAGGGTCGCAACCTGGCAGGGGATGAAGGCATGAAGCGAAATTGAGAGATCCTTCGGCGGCTCGAAGGTGAAGTCGGGTTACGCTCTAGACTCGCTTAACGATCCAATCAACGGCGGGCTTCTGCCGCGGGATCTTGCTATATGAATGTCAGGCGGTCGCGAGACTCTCCATTAATATGAACGGTCTTACCAGCTCTGAGCAACACGTCCTTCTCTCGATTTTGACAAAGCTCTTTTATGGCATCATCAGTTCCTGAAATGCAGCGAAACTCCCGCGTGGCTAATGGCGAAGAGTCGGGAGAGCGACCAATGATCTCCATACACGTAAATCTTGACCAAGCTCATGGAAGCTCTGAAAGCTCGAATGCAGTCGCCAAAAGTAGACCCATATATCTTGTCATTATTGCTACGTCTGCTGACGCTCAACAGGGCGCAACAGCATGACCCATCTCGAGATACCGACGAAACGCCCCAAACTATCCCTCACTGTTGCAGATTGCAGGCCACCGACGCCGTATCCCGCTCTCGCGGCTAAAGACTGGAAGCCACATACGGATAGCGACGAAGATGGAAGATATCCTCCGGTGGGCCCGAGTTGTGAGCCTACGGACTTCGGACCAAGCGAGTCTCCCTTTACCCTTGTTTTGATGGTCAAGCAACTCTTGAAGGCAGAGTTGGACAAGATACTGCAACACACAGCAACTCTCACGAACGATCCTTTGGCAACTCTTGCAGCTGATCCTTCGACCAAACTTGTTGACGCAATTGCCTTTCACTGCAACGAGTCTCTGAGGATTTGTTCACTGTTGGACGTTGCCCATTCGACGGCTAGTCGCCCGGAGCGGATGCAATCTATCTGAGCTTGTAGTTACCTGTCGTATATGCAACCCCAATTAATTCGTTCTCATGTCTCATGGTCACCCATACTTTCACCAGCCTGTTTGTCTGTAGTCTTCAGTATGATGACACCAACTAGTCTCACGCCTTTCGCCCCATGCTTCTCGCACATTAGCTTCGTGAGGTCCTCCCAGCCCCCTGGTTGAACTCCTCGCCGAACTGGAACCAAGACTGGCAGCTCGTCAGCCTGCCAGCCACCAAACTTTTTCACAAGCACGTGTGATATCGATTCCCTTTCGAGTTCATCTTCCAGCCTAGAGCTTAGCTCGTCTAGAAGCGCTAAGCCGGTGAACAAACCGGCAAGACTGAAGTGATCACATGGGCGGGATTCCCTGTCTTCGATGAAAACCGTGATCATCGACTCAGTCAGGAAGTGAGCGAGTACTTGTCCTGAGCCTGAGGTCATATTCGTTTGATGCGGAGAAGGGGTGAATCTCTTGCGAGCGTTTAACTACAAGTCTTGGCTTAGTCAAATGATGGAAAGCCGGCACTGTCTCGGATGAGCTTACCTGGATGAGTGCTTTCCTCTTTTTCTTGCCGCTCTCGAGGGCTGATTCTAAAGAGCTCGGGCTTTTATTTCGGTGGTTGTACATATACCGCAGGCACTTTTTGAACACCATCGCCGTGAATGCATGGCGAAGGCTTTCGCACTGTCAGTGATCTGTGATTCACGGTACGGCATATGCAATAATCTTACCGAGTCTGTTCTCTTTCGCAACCATAATGTAACCGCGAAGGTAACTGCCGCTTCAGAGTCATCGCGCAGTCTCCATCTCGCCCTTCGTCAAATAGCCAGGAAGGGCACGCTTCGTCATCTGGGGGCCAAAGCTTCGGACCCAAGTCGTTGAACAATTCTTCGACAGCCACTTTGACCGACTTAGACTGTGGAAAGTAGCCCCGAGGCAGCTGCACATGCTGCAATGCAAGCCTTTTGATTCTGTCGAGAAGCTCAGAAATCACAGGGAGGTTGCGAGCGCCCTTCGTCTTAGAAATCCCATTATCGAAATGAAAACCAAGCCGTGCTTCAAGCTCTAGCATCGGCAGTATTTCCAGGGGCTTTGATTCATCACTGAAGACGGCCATAGCAGCGTAATATCTGCTTCTTCGGGGGCAAACGCACTGTAGATGGATAGACTGCACCTTTGGGTTTGATGTCTTGGAATGCCGGTGTAAAGTAATGTTTATGTGTTTCCTTGGTTCAAGAAGTGTATTATTTATAGCCTGCTACCCTATCACGAGAGGGGGCTTGGTGCTTCGTTTTCTTGGCTGCCATTAACTATCGACGCTAACCTTCTAGGCATGATTAAATGAACCAGTCGCCCATAATCATGAAACAGCAGAGGTCATTTTCAGTGGTGCCGCCATCGCCGCCAAATATGCGTTTCGCAACAGCATTAGTGGGTGCGATTACTGTCCACCGCGTTAGTGCATCAACTTTGACGAGCAGACCCCGACCAGTCGACCAACAAGTGCTTTACAATCCAATGATCATGACGACCATGACAACTACAGCTACAACGACCGTGTTTACTACCGAGCTACATGTCGTCACCATGACTCGCCGAATGATTAGGGAACCTGGAAATATGATGAAGGCGAACAAAGTCGAGAATCTCGGAGAAGCGTACATCAAGGTGAGGTCTCCAGCAATTGATATCACTGCCCAAATCTAAAGAAATCACGAGTCACTACCTCGGCTCCCCTAGCCGGATAGTGCTGAAAGTCAATCGAGATTCTGGTGGCGGCATGTCTGGTGGAGAAGTGCACCTTCCCACGCCTGACCGCAATATCGGGCAAGAGGACTCCAAAAATCTCGTAGCCGCAGTCGCCGTCGAAGTGAACGCAGCTTCTTTCATGCCGCGTCAGCAGCATGCTTTCATCTTCTTCGCCTCGTAGATAGTATGAACCGCAATCCCAACAGAATTCGAAACCACAGTTACAAGTCATGTGGTCACACCCGTCTGTTTTGTACAAAGCGCTGTTGCAGTGCTGGCATGACTTCACGGGTATCTCCTCACCCTCCCTCTCTGAGACGCGAATGCTACCGAAATCCGCGTTTGTTCTCTCCAAGTACAGCTCGCAGGTTTCCCTTCGTGCCAGGGCGAATGACAGGAAGCACAGGCTTTCATCTCGCATCCTGGTTTCTGGCAGTGCCATTCAAGTCCTTCAGTTTCGACGTTGTGTAGGTCGCCATAAGAGCAGTTTCCATTCGGACAAGCAACCCAGTCAGGAAGGCGACGCGCGGCGAGAACGGCTAAATTATCGCATAACCTAGAGTCTGTTAGAAATACTGGCAAGGGTCTGGTTCATGTTGCGTACTTCTCGAAGTCACCGGCTGTCAAAACAGCCTGTATCGTGGCCATAGATACAGCTGCTCGATTACAAATGCAGGTTATGCAGTCTACGTCTGTGATCTGCTCGGATTGCCCCAACACCCAATTGAACCAACAGTCGCTACACGCATGATAAGTGCAGGTACCGACTTGTCCCCTGGCGTGAGTGACTTCCCAAGTGATAGGAACAGCAGATGCACATAAGCAAACAGCCGGTTCGTCTTCGATGACTATGACGGGATGAGAATATTGACCAGGTGTACCATTGCGGAATCTGGCCGCATTCATAGTAACAATTGAAGACGGTGATGTGATCAATTTGCGAAGACAAAAGACGAGGTTGACTGTTTTTGAAGACGGCTTTCGAACGGATGATGGGACGGCAGGGTTCAGTTGTCCTCCAAATGTAGTCCGTGTGGAGCTATGACAAACCACGGCGCTTATCCTCGCTTCCCATGATCGAGGAGCTGTGATGGGATCCTTCTGATCACGATGTCTAAAGGTTGCAGAGTTGTCATCCACATCAATCGCTGATGATCTATGCCGAGAAGTCGGTTGCTTCTACCCCTCCTTGGTCATATCTATTCACGACTCACTGTATCCCAATGCAAACCAACGTTGTGGCTAGCTGCCTTGGCAGCTCTTCAAAGGGCTTGCTAGAATGAATCAGTACAGTATGCGCAGTCGCTCAGACGGTTTCAGAGACGGGCATTCACGAGAAAGTAGAGCAAAAAATCGAACGTCTAGACTGGTTGGAAGTCACCGCTATTATCTTCAACTTCATCGTCGTCGACCTCATCGTTACCACCACTTTCATCATCGTCGTGGTCGTCGTCGTCGACGTCGTCGTGAAGATGGTTTTTAATCAAATGACTCCATAGGATCGTTCATGCAGAGTGGCCTGTTTTCCTTAATAGAATGTTGGCGATCTTCGGAAACCACTGGAGATCTGGATCTCTTTCTAACATATTAAATCATAGAATTGCACAAGATCGTTCCCCTATAAGGCTACTATGGAGCAGAGATAGCGATACTTCGGGTTAGGTTTCTTGGTCTCTTCGGCAAGTTCGTAAATCTCAGACCAGGAGTGCCCGCTGACTTCAATGCCTCTTACATCGATCACGTCCTTGATCGCGTTAGTAAGAGCGCCTAGATGCTCTTTGTACTTGAGTACTCGCATCCGCTAATCGTCCAAAAGGCGACCGTGACGTTGATGCTTAGCAAGCTCTGCTTGAAACTACCTAAGCTCCGATAGTACAAAGCTATTTAACGAGACAGAACCATTGGGTTCTCTCCTTTTTATTGTACCCTTTACCATTGCGATGCTGGGAGGAATGGAATCGTCGTTTGACAGTGCGGTTGAAAGTGTCGTGAGAGCGTGAACAGGAAACCGTTGTCGGAGTTTGAGGAGGGCGCGGAGCTCTCTGCGCGACGTCTCGCTGCGCCAAGACAGCTTGCCATGCGTGACGAGATGCTCAAAGCACCACGGCTTCCCCCGCTGTGCCTTGGTCGCGACGTGGTGTCGCGGTCTAACTTGGCCGTCGTGTCGAAAATTGCATATTGTAGGGTGAAGCCGATTATTGTACTGAGTTCCAATCACGCTACAACAGCGCGATGGAATCTTTCAAGGAGTTGGGGTGTTCTTGCACTTCACGTTACTTGCTTGAATTTTTGTCATTGCAAGGCCGCCAATCGTTGATGTGCTGGCCTTTGGAAGCAACCCCCGTCTACCCCAGCGCTTTCGTTGCCTGAACTAACGAGTCTTGAGGTCGCCGCGATCCAGGTCTCGTCTTATCCATACCCCAGTTGCGTTCCACCGTGGGCGGTGCGGCTCCGATGGCGAGGCAGCGCAATCGGCATGGTCCCAGCTGGAGATGAATCCGGGTTCGCTTCCCCGGCGTCCCTGCAGACACATGAATGGTGCAGTGTTATGCGCACGGGGCAATGAAGGCAACCAGTTGTGCCTTCTCTTATAAATCACAGCCAGTGAGGTATAAAAACACGAGGCTTGTAGTCATTCTCTCTGGCCTTGTGACCACGTTCTCTTCCTGCACCATTCGACCTCTCCTAATAAGACACAACCTGTTCCATCCGCACCAACGGCTGAAGTCAAAGACAGTTCTGCAAGTCTTGTCACCATGAAGGCGGCAAGCATGGACGTCGATACCCAGGAGGTAGCTTTGCCAAATCAGTATGATAGCCTCCTGCCTTTGCCTACTGTTACTCTCCCGGTTGCAGATATCTGGCTGACAGTGAGGCTGGGAAGAGCACGAGAAACTCGTAACGGCGCCTGTGACTCCTCACAGGTACCTGCTTCTTCGGCATCTTCTTCCTATGGTTCCATGAACAATAACGGGCGTCAACTCACGCCAGAAGCGGGCTCCTGGCGAGAGATGTCCCCAACTCCCATGCAGCCCCATGATGTGAAGTTTCATGAGCTTCGTCTCGAAGATCACCCGCCGCTTCCGACTTCAAACAAATGCTGCAATCCTTCCCTATCACGAAAACGTCCGGCCGCCCAGGGACCTATAGCCACGAAACACCCAAAGCGCTTCGAATACCCATCAGAAGATCTCCATATGCTCTCTGGCAACATCTGCAGCCTACCCGAGGGCGACTTGGTGCTTTTCTCAGAACGTCAAACACACAGTGCTTGGCCGGGCTGCATTCCAAGAAGGCACTATCGGGACTCGAGATCTGCCCAGGAGAGACCTGCGGCGATGGGTGCAGATCAACACGACTCTCTCATGGATAGCAACGTGCGAATTTCATCTCTCATGAAATAAATTCTGAGCTAACCAAATACAAGCAACCGAAAATGCCTATGAGCGGCTCGATTGGAGAAACATTCGCAGATCCCAAATCAGAGCCCATCCTGCAGGACAGCTTACACCTGCGCGGCAAGCATCGATATCCTGGGATTCCCTTGCAACCAGAGTTCTCCCCTATCTCTCAAGAACATCTCGCCGCTGAAGTAAACGGTATCTATGCAGGTCTTGTGATGGTAGAGGCCAAATGCATAAAAATCGACGCTCAGAAAGCTGCCCATGGTGATGAGCCTCTCAGCACTGAACAATGGCAGGCTCTTATCGCATTGCATAGAACGTTGCTTTACGAGCATCATGATTTTCTAATGGCTACACAACATCCATCCGGCAACCCTGTACTACTTGCGCTCGCAACGAGATATTCTATGCCCGCACGTATGTGGAAACATGGAATACATGCATTCTTGGAAGTACTCCGCCCTCGACGTCCAGATTCTCAGGAATACATGCTGGCGTTCATACACCTGGCATATCAGATGATGTCACTACTCCTAGAGACTGTGCCAGGTTTCACCGATACTTGGATAGAATGCCTAGGAGACATTGCACGGTATCGCATGGCCATCGAGGAGGATCGGGAAATTCATACGATATGGGGAGGCGTAGCTAGACGCTGGTACGTAATGGCAGCAGACCGGCAGCCTTCAGTTGGGCGGCTCTACCATCATTCTGGCATACTGGAGAAGCCTTCTTTGCACAAATTCTATCTTTACTCTCGTGCTTTGACATCAGTTGTGCCTTTTTTGAACGCAAAGGAATCTCTGAGGACACTCTGGTCACTTGTCTTGAGCGACGAGCAAGAATTTCGAGGTGGAACCCCGTCCGCGGAAGCGATTATCATGCGCTTTCACGCAAGAGTCTTTGCGGGGCGAGAACTCGAACTTGGCAAACGAGATGGCAGCACAGCTCTTTCGTTGCTGATGGACCAGCCCAGCACCAAGATCGCCAATTATGGTGTGGCTCTGGCAGTGACAAACATTGCCGCTGTTTTTGGCTTTGGGACACAGGAAAATATTTATCGTCAATTGTTTGACTTGATCTTGAGCAGAGACATCCTGCATTCACGCCCATCACAGAACAGTGCTTGCGCAAGCCCTGCTGCAATAACGCCCATTCTTCTCAATCTGGAAAAGTACCAACACCCTCAAGAATCTGTGTATCACTTCTGCTACTATTCGTTCAACAGCATTATCAAACGTACACCCTCCAAAGAATCGCTTATTGACCTTTTGCCTTATCTGCACATTATGCTTGTGTTCTTCACCAGCACCAATACACTACAGTCTCGGCTTACTTTCAACGACGAATCGCGCGATACGTTGAACAGCTTGTTCGACTCAAGTGATTTGGATTGGTCTGCCCTCTCCCACTTCCTCAATCTCGTCGCCAGATATTACCCTATCACTGCTCGCACCGAAGCATATGCGATCGGTGACACTTTCCCTCGAGACGGCGTCCCACTGTTCGAAGACTTCATGATGCGAGGACTAGTGTGGGCGCAATGGTACTTCGCTCCAGACTGGTTCGCCTACATCGAAGATGATGACGGCTCGCGCTGTCTGGAAGATGACAGCAAGAGGCAACATCGCGCGGCGAGAGTGCTATATCTCGGCATGATATTGGCCCAGAAACACAACGTCCTCAGCTACGACCACGAGACCAGGCGGTTCTCGGGTGTTGCGGTGACGGATGCGGCTGACATCGTATTTGACGCACAATCGCCTTGCTCTGTGTCTGCTCGCAGCGGTGGTGACTCTTCCATTTAAAGCGATTACGTCTTGGTGCCAGCGTCTTATTACCATCATCATCATCATCTTCGTTGACATCGTTTCTCGCCGAGCTACTCCGTGGACTCCCACATGCAGAGCGGCGTGCTTTCCGAAATCGAATGTGAGCTACACAGCTGTGTACACCTTCGGTCTTCGAGGTAGCAAGAGCATTGTGTTTTCGCACAAGACCGTCGAGTGGTCTTACACGGACACCCCAGGTCACGTATTTGTGATATAGCGCGCCTCACACTCGAGGCCTCTGCGCACCAGACGTCGCTTGATGGATACTTAAGCAATAGTCCCTCCAGCTGAGAAAGAATACTCGAAAGCTGATGAGGTATTGGCTCGTTTGTCGCAGTTTGATTGCGACATACCCAATGAATAGCATTTAGTGTCCGCACGATGGCCTTCTCATCCCAGAACATACCCCCGTTCATGAGGCACGCCTCGAGTGTGTGTACTGCGTGGACCACGCGGACTCCAGGAGGCATTACGAACACATCTCCAGGCTGGAGTATTATCGCCCGGGATTTCTCCCTAGGGTTCCATTCTGGGCCGTCCCGTGCAAAGTCCGACCAGTCCGTATCTGTCATAAGATTTTCTGGAATAAACATCCATAGTTTGACACCGAAGAGATTGCGAAGCCAAGTTCCTCCTAAGATATCAAGGTGAGCGCCTGAGAATGCTCCACGGAAACCGAAAATCTCGAAGGACTGAGAGCCACCAATATCGAAGGGAGTAAGAGTTTCTTGTTTCCCAAATCGATCTATTGCGAGGGCTTTTGCGCTTTTGGTAAGATAATCGAGTAGCCGTAAGCGAGGAAGACGGGTGAGACTAGGCTTGATGGCGTTGGATAAGTCTGTGAGGTCGAGCAGATTCGGGCCGTTTGGCTGGATTTTTTCTCCCTCGGAACGCATCATGTCTATGATAGTACTTATTGGGGTTCGCTCCGGAGCGCCTTGATGACATCGCATATCGAGAACGCCATCAAGGAATGTTCGAGTCAAAGTATCGACGTAAGCAGGAAGAGAATGATCTCCAGAGTCTGCAAAATGCTCTTCAATGACCAACGGCGTGCTGAAAATGGTATTCTGTTGCACGAGTTTTTTGAATGTTTCTGCACTGAGTCTCACCACATCACACTGCTGAGTCACTTGGCTGTAGCTTTCTGAGGATTCTGCTTCGAGTGTGGACGCAAAATGGACAGGATTAATCCAATGTTTCAGGGTGGGGTGAGGCGCCTCTCGTGCAGTTTCCTGGATGACCCGATTCCATTGCGCGAACTCGCTCTGACGATCATTGCTGACGTTCAGGGGGCAAATGAGATCAGAGGCAATTGTGTCAGTGCTTTCAGCTTCAGGAAGGTAAGCTGGTTTGGTCAACCCAATCCCAGCAGAATTGCAGGCTGCTCTGGCCGATACTGCTTCAATCTGCTCGACTTGGACTGAAGCAATATGCAGCGGGCGATCGAAGGAATCTGCATTTATGTTTTCTGGTGAAGACTCAGTATCCTTAGAGCCCTCAGGCTGATCGCCACCCTGTGGAGGGGATGAGCGATTTTCTAGTGAGTCATGTGGCACGTGTGCTATCGATGTTTTAGGATCCTCAGAGCCCTTCGGATAATCGCTACCCTGCGAAGGAGTTTGGGTGCTCTCTCGGTCCATACGCTGATCGCGACCCTGCGAAGGGGGCGGGGTGCTATCCAAGTCCGTAGGCTTATCGCCACCTTGCGAAGGGAACGGGGTATTCTCCGGCGAGTGCTCAGGCTCCTCGAGCTGGTCACTGTCCTGCGCGTGTTCAGTGTCCTCGGGGCTCTCAAGCTGATCACTGTCCTGCGAAGGGTGTGGGTTATTCTTCGGCGAGACTTGTAGCATGCGTGCTGATGTGTCGCCCGAAGACTGGTTTTCACCGGGGGGGTTGAGCTTCAACTTTTTGAACTCTGCCCTACCAGTTGGTCGATCGTTCAGACGTTTCAAATTGGGTATCAAAAGGCCGAAACGATCTTTTCGAAGAAGATATTGGCCGAAATGCCTAGGGAATCTCAGGCAAAGCGGAGAGCCTGATAGTTCGACCCCGCCGTCTTTGCAAGTCGCCCATTCATGGACTCTCTGCACTTGCTGTCGATCTTCAAAAGAGGATGGGTTTAGCTCTTTGCCGTATGGAGGGCAGGAAGCCAGTGTTCCCTTTGCGAATTTCGCCAAGGTTGTCAAGTCCTCTAGCTTGAGCGGAAAACGATGGTTATCACCGCTCATCTGGATTGGGCTTGCGCGATTATCAACAAGTGAGTGCTCATGTCTCCGGAGCATGATAACGTTGGCGAACTTCGGAAACCACTGAAGATCTGGGTCCCGCATCGCACAGTCACGTATTGCTCTTAATTGTCTCTCTTTCTGAGACTGGAGATCATAGTACTCCACAAGATCGTTGCCCCATAAAGCTACTATGGAGCAGAGAAAGCGATACTTCGGGTCGGGTTTCTCGGTCTCTTCAGCAAGCTCGAAAACCTCAGACCAGGAGTGACCTCTGACTTCAATGCCTCTTGCATCAATCACGTCCTTGATTGCGTTGGCAAGTGCGCTTAGATGCTCTTTGAACTTGAGTACTCGTTCTCGCCAACTGTCCAAAAGGCAAGAGTGACGTTGGTGCTTAGCAAGGTCTGCTTGAAATCGCCCAAGTTCCGACAGTACAAAGCTATCCAGAAGGACAGAATTGTTCGGTTCTCTTCTTTGTATAGTACCCCTTGCCATTGCGATGCTGGGTGGAGTGGAACTTTCGTTTAACAGTGCTGCCGAAACTGTGGTGAAAGCGCAGGGAACCGTTGTGAGGGTATGAGAAGGGCGTAGAGCGCCCGCCGACGTTGGTTCAGCTCGCTGCGCCAAGACAGCCTGCCATCGTGACAAGATGGTCAAAGCACCACAGCTTCCCCGCGCTGCGTCTCGATTACAACGTGGTGTCGCGGTCTAGCCGCCGTGTCGCAGCTCCTGCATATGCATTCTGTGTCGCATTTGCTGCAAGGCGTCACTTAGCCTCCCCGGATGGTATGCAGGGGTTACAAAAGTATTGAACGGGTGTTTGTTATTGGTGTTGTAGCCAATGACTTACGTTTCTCTGACGCCCGACAAAGATACCGTGCCGAGCAATTGGACCGCTCGCGGTGAGCGTCACCACGATGTGTTGAGTCCAGGGTATCAAGCTCCATGCGTGCTTCCGCGTAGCCAAAGGCGTTCGAGGCACTGGCATTGTTCCTTCAAAGCGAGGACAGGCATGCTGACTTAAAAAGCTGTGCAAGAGCTCTATGCCGACTAACGGACCCTTTTCTTTCGTTTATGGCCAGATCAACCGTAAGGCGGTACCCAATTGAATCTCTTTGCATCATGAGGCCCATGGGTGCATGGAAGGGTGTCAGCACAAGCAGCTTTTCTTCGGCTTCCGTAGATCTCAACCTCCTCTTGCGTACGTCTCGATAATTTTGGATTGTTCAATGCTAGCATCTGGTCGCAAATGACCTTCAACGGGTCAAAAGCATTGCCGCTCGATGATTTCACTCCATGGTCAACACCACGCTTGACACTTATTGCTGTACGCCACGGCCTGACTGTTGGAGAAGCAAGTGAGTGAAGTTATCATTCAGCATACGAAAGAAAGAAGATCGAAAGGACCTACAAGATGGAGGTTCATAATATCCCGCTTCCGAGTTTTGATGAGTGGCCTCCGTTCCCCCAGACCAGACTTACCCTTGGACTTGGCATTCGAGGTTCGTGGGCGCATGAGTTGAATGTCCTTCCACAGTATAGCTGAGACGAGAAGAGAAGAAAAGAGAAGGGACGAAGCAAGGAAGCGCGACCAACGTGATGGTTATTAGATGAAACTGGGGGATGCGCGCGATCTAGCTGGCCCTGATACCTAGTGCGGGCCGGACGGGGCAGATCTCACACTAATCAGCATCATGTGATATGTGCGCAGGAGTTTGAAGTATCTCAGAAAGTCGGCTCCCCCTGTAACGTACGAAGATTTCCAGGCATTTCCAGTGTGAGGCCAAACCCTGTACTTTTCTTTGACGAGACGTTTTTGGCGCTGGATGTTAGTCAAAGAGCGCACACCTCCAAATACTGTTCTTAGGGAGTATCTGCACACAAGATGATGAAATCACTGGCGTTTAATGCTGCAGGCTGACAGATTGAACAACGACGCTCCATTGCTTGCATGGGAACGAGAGAATACTTCTTCGCTCCACAGACTCATCGCCTCAGACCACTAGCCGTTGCACTTGCCACCGGCCACGAATAATTGTTCCTCGGGATCGGTGGCAGTACAAAATGCTCCCGCCAAAGAGGTTCGATAGCTCGACTGTGAGAAGGTGCATGGAAAGCTCTGTGCCCCATCCTGATGCATAACATGATACGACACTGGACAGAAGTTACTGCTCTCCATCGCTTGCCCTAAACCTTGCGAACCCTCGACTTTACCAGTGGGAAACGATTGAAGGTTGGGGTCATGGTAAGTTCCGTAGGGAAATGTGGTGTACCTCTGGTGGTGGCTTGCATACCCCGCTGTCTCCATTGAGCCAGCCATCGCGTTGTACAGAAAAGCAGGGTTGGCGGCTGCCGCGCTCATATGAGCATACAAAGCTTGCGGATGGGCGTGCATGGGACCGCTGATTGCGTAGTGTTCTGTCTCCTCGATTTGCGCGCGGAGATTCTGATTGAGGTACAGTTCAGGTCGCACAGAAATGTGCTGCAGGCGCATATCTTGAAGAGGACGTGCCAGAGTGTTCCGCTTGATGTCGTCCATCTTGTAGTAAGATACCATGTGATGCGAAGTACCATTTATAGAAATGCTCATGGTCTTCTTGACGAGTCCACCGGCACGGAAAGGATAGCTGTCGACCAGAGATCCAACGAGCGAGCGCTCAAATGCTTTATCCTCATCGGATGGAGCTGCGCCAGGCTTTGAGTCTTCGTTGAACGGCTCGGGCGGAGTGATGGGGTTTTGCATTTCGTTGCTTTCTTGCTTGGGTTCGCCATGGAGGCTGCTATGTTTCCGTTTCCTGACTCGCTTCTTTTCACCAGGAGAGAAGCGCTTGTCTAGCTGGCGATAGATCAAAAAGTTGCCCAAGATTCGGCTGGGGCTCCAAGTAAGGCCGTCGGTCCACCGCTTGATTCCGCTGGTGCCTTCGTCGTAGACGAAGATGTTGCCGCTCTTAATGAGTTGGTTTCGTTCACCGTCGTGAGGACGTCGAGGAAGAGAATGAAGTTCGCCCCTCAAGCAAGCTTCAAACAGAACAAGGCTGTCTATGTCATTCTGAACAAAGCCCGTGAAGGTAGGCGCCAACTTTGGCGGTAAACCTGCGCTCATGGTGGTATTAGACCTACTGCCAGTAGCAAGCGGGGTCAAGGCGTGAGAGAAAGAGGACGTCGAGAAAAAACCGACTCGGCCCTCTGGCGAGATAAGTCATGATGCTGCTCCTGCGTACGGTCGAAGTCCAATGCACTCTGAGGTGGTACATTAACGATTACTTGGCCTGTCGCCTCGGAATGGAGGCAATGAGATGCACTGTCCCCGTACATAATGCAATGCATCATTTTGTGTAATGTATATAGCATCCGTGCAAACACGATGGTCACACAAGGCGCAAGAACTTGGGCTTCGGGTTGCAGGCATGTTCTGAGGACCCTGGGAGTTGCTTTGAGGGCTTGTTGGCGTTCAACTACAGTAGGGTGATATGTACGGTGTGGACGGTAAGGCTTAGTGGCGGTGCCATACTGGATACGTAGCCGAGACAGCCGCCAAGTTATCAAAGAACCCTCACCGAAAACGACCGCAAACTCCTTCGCGGTCGCACGATGGTGCTTCGAGACTGAAGCAAAGATACACTCCCCTCCTCCTCTCACTCTCCACATCCAACCCACACTATCCCCACGACCAACTACTTCAAAGTCACCACTCTGTTAGGCTACACAACCGCCGCCTCGTCCTCGGCCTACTTCACGATTCTGAAGAAGAATTTGCCCGCTTCTTGCTCCTCTCCCGCTAGCGGTGAATGAGAGGGCTACCCATGACCAAGAGCCTATTAGCTAATTTGTGACCATGAGCTGATATGATACATGGAATGGTCCGCTTGCTTTATGTCAACCCTCACCCTCCTTCCCCAGGCCTCCCTGCGTTTGAACCTCACCTCTCTATCACTTCTCGCAGTCCTTACAAAAGCCCGTTCTCATGTACGCCCTGAAGCCTGCCACCTTCCAGCTTGCGCTCTAGACAAAGCAAATTCTTCTCTCAAAGAAGCTCTCTGCTGCTTTCCCTCTGAACTATTAACGCACCGCTGCTTTCCCTCCAGGCTGTCAACGTATCGATCAACCTCCTTCTTGCTTCGTCTCAAGTAAAACGTTTGTTCCCAGATCAACTGTCCCAGGATGGCGTGCTGCCAAAAGCCCACCAAACGATCATCCTCCGCGGATGACCATCCGCAACCAGCAGCCACCTTTATGAAGATGAGCTTGGCTCCGAAAGGATCAAGTACTTCTCTTTTGCGAAGTTGGCAAAATGCTGGAATCATCAGCTGCGGTCGTCATTGATGTCAATGCTTTGACGAGCTTACAACAAGGTGGATCGAGTTCGCCTTCCGACCTGCATCTACGTCAGTTTGGTTTCTGGTTGGAGCAGAACCTCAAAAGATCTCCGCACTTTTGTCTGCCGAGGTACCGCAAATACATGTCTCGACAAAACTCTTGTTTTTCATCGTAGTGGGTACCTATGTCCTGTCAGAAGATAGGTTCAGACGCCTGTCTTGGGACTCTTACAAGGTTCGTCCACTACATAAACATGATCATGGCAGTGTCGATCGCCATCGAAGATGGTGGAAACGCGGCACATCCTTTCCAACCACAGGGTGAGTTCGTGATGGCCGGGTTCCGCAGGCTTTTGCATTTTTATAGAGCAATTCTTACACAGAGCTTTTCTCAGGACTCAAGATTTGGAAAGATCACTTGAATCGAGTACGGTCACCAAGCAAGGCTGTTCTTGGTAGCCAGCCACCACCCGTCACGGGAAGATGCACCGCGGGATTGGAAGAAGACGGGATTTGCACCGTAGTCATGCTCAATATGGGCACCTAATGATAATACCACGGATCAACTGTCTGCAAAGTGCCATTCATCTCGGTAGCGGTACCAAGCGTAGCTCGGCCCGCCATAGCTGTATTGTGTACCTCTCTAGCCGATCAGAAGCCGTGATGAAGAACAAATATGACTTAATCTATGCACCAGATGCTTCCGGAGTCTCCCAAACCAGCCGTCCGGATGTATGATGACACGTTTTGGTTTGGTAGACTTCGGAATGACTTTGATTAGGGCGAGCCGATTTTCTGGTGTGTAAGTGTCCTTTGATGTGGTCATTAGAAATTGGGCGTGTATGATCTTGGTTCGTCCAATAGATTCTGGAAACAGCACCTACAAGCGGCAGAGTATTCTGGCTACTACCTAGGCGAAGCAACATTGATGTGAATGCGAGCAAGATTACTCCCTCTCGTCTCGTGCGAAATACCACTATTTGAGGCACAAGAACGGCCAGGCATTCTGTAGAGATTCTTCACAATCAGACTAGCAACATGGACGCGACTTCACCCATTGTGGCAATGTCGTTTAAAGTGCGAAGACAGAATGTGGTGGTAAACTCCGATGATTACAGATGAAACGTGCTTGCAGATGAAACGTGCTTGCGGATATAGAACACAGCACAAGGGAGCTCCAAGAAGATCTCAGCGCTTGAGCGGGTCGGGGAAGCTTACGAAAAAGGTTACGGGGAAGTGGGGAACCAGGTCTCCACCGCGATTCCCGAAAAGAATGACGACCGCTGGTCACCATTCTTTTAGGACTGGACCGCCAGAGGAGTATACTTCCATTCAGCGAAGCCTTGTCGACAAAACGAAGCTCCTTTGACTGCCTTGCTTTGCGCGACGATGACTGACAGTGTCAACTCTGCCCACGAGCTTCAGTCCGAGGATATAACTATACGACTTAATCTTCGATTGAAGCCCGATTTGAGCGAGGAAGATGTTAGCAAGATAGTAGCCAGTAAAACTCTCGAAATCAGAAATATCATCAACAAATATCGACAACAGAACTTGTAGGATCTGAATGCAGTGCGAGGAAACTCAGACTTTGCTAACGACCTTGTAGACGCACCCAGATATCAGCCTCACCTTCGATCGAGGACCCGTGGTATCCATATCAGAACCCTCCCGCCAAACTTTCTACCTCCGAGGCCCCACAACAGCAGCCATGTACTCGCCAGACGAAGCCTCCATCATCAGCATCCACTCTCAAGAGGCCACTTGAATTCATTTTTGAGCCGGTTATAACGGCATCGGCTGCCGAGGCAGCTGGAACTTCGAAAAAGTGCAAGCATGACTTAGGCCAACAGGGACAGACATACAGTCTCAGATGTTCCACGTTAGGGGAAAAGTGTGCAGCATCCATCAAGCTGGGTGGAAAATCCTTCCAAGAAACTGCCACTCATCGTACTACATGGCTGTCGAACACTGGCTTGGCTGAACCACGTGGAGACACAATGAGCCTGAGCGACTTGACCGAAGTCTATGAGTCGTACTCTGACTGGAGCTCCCTACGCCTGCAACGAGCTCGTCTCATACAATGTTTCTTAGCACTGGCAATGTCACGGAGCGGCACAGGACGACCGTCGAACGCAGAGAAAGCGAAGAAAGAAACAAGGATGGAGCTGGGGGGCTGTGGAAGAACAAAGATCCGCCGAGCGTGTACCGGGAGGATCCTGGTAGAACTCATGAATATGCTCAATGATCAGCGAGCATATATTATCTGCGTTGCATTAGCTGGTTGGTCCATCCAAAACCGGGTTCCAAGCATCCGCTAACAGACATCAGCGAATCCCGACTTCAATGTCATGACTTTAGGAAGAGGGACCATAAAGGGAAGAGAAGTTGAGGTTGCCGGGGCGATCAAAGCCCGTCTGGATCATTCTGATTGGGAACCTGTATGGCAACAAATCGGGCCGGACTGCTTATTTGATCCAGCTGATGTGATCTCTGCAAGTGATCTTCCGTGAGTTTATATAAATGCAACTTTCTAAAGGGTTCAGCTAACGAGCTACAGATATGACAGTGCTAGGGCCGTACTTGGTTTGAAGGTACCGAAACCGCAAGATCTGAAGACAGTAGCCGTTCCAAGGACTTCGACTGGTACTGAGCAGAGTTTACGTCTGCCGCACGACACCCCACAGCGTCCAGAGGACAATATTTGTACAGCGACAGGTAGCAACCACCATGGGCCTTCTTACTGCCGTGCACAGGACTGGGACGACCTTGTTGGGCTTGGTGTTGACTTTGACGTACTGGAAACGTCGATGGACTACATTGGCTCGTTCAGCGAAACGGAACAAGCACCTGGAACGGGTGTCTGTCGTAACCCCCGGACTGAGCAGGAACATTTGTTCGAGATACCTAGGAACTCACTAATGCCCAATGCTCCGCTTTCGGGTGTGCCCAACTACGCAAGCGAAGCCTCCCTGACTGAAATTTGTTCTAATCTGGCATTCCCATCGAGCGGCACGCAAGACTATCGCTGGGATGGAGTCGAATCGCTCGGTATTGATGTGTATCCGATTGACCAAGGGATTCCCCATTTTTCCATGGCGTGTGATCTAGTCACTCGAATCGAATAATTAACAGTGCTCCACCATGACCTCCACCAACCCTACTAACGTATTCGCCGCTTTTCCAAATGAGCCCATGGCCAGGCTCTAGTGTGACCTCCTCTTCTGTCCATTCTAATACTGGCGTGGTATCGTCCTCTGGTTTGTTGAGAAATGTAGGCATTCCGGTGGTCTTGTCGAGTGTTGTGACGGCGATGAAGATATTGACACGTCCAGAATCTGCCGATGGTCCTCTCAGATTTGAGGGTTCAAATTTGCCGATGGCGGAGCCGCAGTATTTTGCGCCGGATTTGAAAGAATTCGCTTGTTCGGCAAGCTCGGAATAGTGTTCCTAAGACAATTCAGTTGACGCTCGTCGTGGAGGAACAGGCTTCCACGTACCTTCAAAATGTGTTGCAGCAATTTTGAGCATTCCGAGTCCGCTTGGTTAAGTAATTGAGAGGGGTCTTCACAACTACGAAACTCTTGAGCTGCAGCGTTGCAAAGCTCAACGGGCGCCAAACGTGAGGTTTTCTCCCATCCCTTTCGATGTGTGTTGCCCGTGGCTGACATCGTTTTGTCACCTGCGCACCGATAGTGTGCTCCAGATGACGGAAGCTACCGCCAGCTGAATGTGGTCAAGAGGTTAAGGTGTTCCCGTTGCTAGCTTATTGTATTCGTTGGCTTTCACTCTTGGATCTCCAGGGAAGTGAGTGAAGATGGGCATCAATAGCGGGGCGGGACGTACATGGACCGTGCTTCTCACAGCCGCCCAACGGCAGCCGGGTAAAGCCGAGGTCGTGAGGCATCCAAATAGCTAGGTTTCTCCAAACCCGGACTTGATGTGGCAGAACCGTGAAGTATCCACCATTGATCGAAAATGGCAATATTGATTACGGTTTCTATACTCATTCATGACGGATTGAACTATCCAAGCAGAGACTTTTCAGAACTCTATATGTACACCTGTGAATAGGCCTCTGCCTCATCTTTACAGTACTAGAGTTAGAACATGATCTCTGGTCGAGTATATCGACACGACTAATAACTTATGGCCTGACCGCAGTGATACTCGGATCAAATAAAGAAACAGAATTTCCCAGCCGCTAGATACTACAATGCTCACAGTCACAAATATGGTAAGAATAGTTGCCAATAGTAGCCACGCACATACTAAGATTCTGCAGATATGTCGCCCGATGCTGCTCCGGGTTCAACCACGCGGCATCTATAAGTATTGATAAAATTTGAAAACAATCGATGAACCTCACTCGATCCCAACCTCGCCGTACTCAAAAGTAGTCACTAGAGCGTTGCAATTATCCAAGCATTATAACGTTCAAGATGGGATCATTAATGACACAAAGTCAAGCAATGCCTCCACAGGTCAGAACGTCACCGAGGATTACGACGATCATCACACTAACAGATTTATAGACACGAGCACACGCGTCTAGGTCGCAAGAACAGCTAAGAAAAAAGACAAGCGCACATGTTTGCCTTCCCATGTTTACGTTTCCTTTGGGTGCTCACGCATTTACTCATCTTTTAGTTACCTTGCTATCACGAATGTTCCGACACCCTTTGTCAGTTATTCTGTGTCCTCCGTAATCGGGGTCCTGACACCGCCTGGATGCAAATTGCGCACCTCGTCCCCCAGCTGAGCACTTTCGCCCAAGATCCCCAATATGTACACAAATATAATACCTTCGGGATCCATGAAATTTACCGATCTCCGGGAACAACCAACCCTGCCAACTTTATGGTCATCATTGGCCAAGCAGCGGTGCAACTAGGACGCCTAGCATCGACGAATGTCGGATCGGCTGCACTGAGGGACCTTTTCACAGCGCCAGGCTTTACTCCATTGTCTCAGCAAGCAATCGAGCAAAGTCTAGAACGATGGAGAAATCAAAGAGACATAATAGTCGACAAGAACGAGGATTCTCAAGAAGTGTATAGTGTGTCTTCGTCGCCAATGGGCCGGCGAATCCGTTGGAATCAGAAGATTGAATGCGAATACGCATTTGAAAGTCTGCATGAGACCGAGGCTGGACGGATTGTTTTGGGGGCAAGGGAAGAAAGCCATACTCAAATTCCATTCGAGGTCAATGGCCGATCGGAGTTTGAGGTGGAAAGCCTGGAGTCTGGCTCTGTCGAACGTCAGAGATTTTTTTGGAGATCTCTTTCTTCTCGTTTCTTGTGCTGCTGGGGCCGCAAGGCATAGTCTTGTAGCCGTAGTATCTCTCAGTGAAGAGCAAATTCGCCAAAAATGACTCAAAAGAAGAAGCCTTCGCATTGTGTGAGATAATGTAGGAGAAAGCACAATTGACTCAAAATTTTCCAAGAAAATGATTCCAGCACCTGACGCGATGCTCTGGCCTCAATCGCTCTCGATAATAAGAAATTGAAGGTCAAGCCTCTGATTGAAGATTTGAGGTGGGCTCACCTTAGGTTAATGTGTGGAAGCGCCCCAGAATGAGGCATTGGGATTCCCTGTTAGCGACAGCACGACCTGGCAGATGTTGCACGTCCAAGTGATGTGACCGACAGGAAATGCGATATATAGAGCATCCAACATCGGAGAATGGAATACTCACTTCAGAGTATTTTCAATCAACTGGATCATCTTACCGCTGGATAAAGAATATGAGCATCTTCCGCCTACCAACAGAGATACTTCAGCGTATTTTTGTCCATTTGCTGGGAGGGTTTCTACTCCGTAGACGAGTCTCCACTGAAGGCAGAAGCCAGTGGACTTGCTACGTTCAGAGGGAAATGGCAACCCCAGGGAGGCGATACGAGAAAGCCGGCGGATCAACTCTGGTTGAGCGTCTTGGAATCCTCCTAGTCTGCCACCGTTTCTATGAAGGAACGGCCACGATGATGCTCTCAGAGAACACCTTCTATTTCGAGTGTATATATCAATACACTGGATTTCTCCGGAGTCTGAAGCCTTTCCAGCGCCATGCTTTACGGAAGTACATCCAGCAATTAGGTGCGACCGCTACCAAATACACCAGGAGTAACGGGTCAGAAGGATTTGAGGCCCGAGAAGTTGAGACGGTGGATTTTCATGATAAGGTTCTTGTAGGGCTTAGCGAGGAAGAGAGAACGACAGAGGTAAGCCCCAAGATAAACCAAGGCTCCGACTATCTGGCTCATGTGTAACGAAGGAAGACAAGATCACAGCGTTGCTCTTCTCGCGTGGATGGGTGATCTGAAAGCCACGTTTCCGCTTCCAGGACTTCCAGGCGGTCGACAATTCAGTGGGGAAGGCAGAGGAGATAGCTGGAAGCCGGCAATTTGATGCGCTCTCCACCCCCACAGCTAAGCGCCAAAGATAATCCGATTCGGATCTACCCGAAAATTCTTTGTCGCGTCCTCATGTCGCTTTTGCAGACCAACACTCTCCTCAGACCAACTCCATTACGACACCTTCGCCAATTACCACTGACCAAAATCGATATTCCCCTCGGCAACATGGTCTTTGTTGGTCTCCTATTCTGCGATGACTGTGGAAACCTTCTCCCTCGGGAAAACAAAGCGCGTGCACCCCAAATCACATGCGACCTTTGCCAAACACTGAACAAAAGTTTGTGTGCCTTCTCCTCAGCAGAAGGAAGAGTTCTAATCAGCTGCACAGATGAATGGCCAGATCATCAGACTACGGCATCTCGACCTGAATCATTCCCATCGTCATTGCGCAACAGGCTTCATTCGAATACCATCGAAGTTTCTCAGGACGTCGCCAATTCGCAGCAAATCGCCAACGAAGAATGCCCCAAATGTCATAATCCTCAGATGCGGTTCAGCGAGGCGCAGCTGCGTAGTGCTGATGAAGGGTCAACTATTTTTTATACATGTCCGCGATGCGACTTCAAGTTCAATACAAACAACTGAGAGAGGGCTACATAAGATGAGCCTGCCACGCAAATCTGTCGCGCATTTCCATCGGACACCGTCTCAGCAAGAGCGCGTAATTGGACCTGTACATCTAGATTGAGGGCTAGGTTTTGGAAAGACAAAAGAAAACCTTGACGCACATCTTTTGAACTTCTGATCTACAAGGGACATGTCTGTAAACCCGCTTTGCAAGCCAATCTCGATGTAGGAACACCCTGATTGGATCCAGCAATAAAGCATACGTGGCAGCATGCCCTTGCTTGAGTATGGTTGTGTTTCAAAATGAACTAAGCGAATCGGAGTCATGGTATGAAATTGCTCCATGGCGCTTGCTGCGTCCGCCTTGCCTACACCGGTGTGCAGCGCTGAAACAACATTTCACGCAGACTGCAGGGTTTCCTGCTTTTGAATATCGTTCACACTGAAATTCAGGCATTGATTGGCAGCTGGTCTGCGAGATCATGTTCTTAAGCGCCCAAGATGTTTGCGGGCTTGAGTCTGAACGAATCGTTCCCCACCTTCTTCCACCATGCTTGATCTTCAGCGCCTAGGTTAAGATGTCACACAGAAGTGCGTGCAGCATATCACTTGATATTCTATCTATATATATATATCTGCTTCACTTCCATAACACTTCTCAAGTCCTATTCACCACCAAACCTCGCGGCCAAACATCAGACAACAGAACATCAACACCTAAGCAAATCACTGAAAACCTCCAGTTCGCCCAATACAAGTTGTCTATCTATTCCATGTAAGTGATGTTGCCTCATCGTCATGAGAGATGGTTTATCTGATTTCTTCCAGCATGTGTGGATACGAGGTCTTTCGCTACCTTGCATGCGGCGACACTCGGCAAATGGGATGGAAAGAATGCGGAGCCTACGGGACCACTAAACCACACGCGCACAATGGATTTGAGACCAGCATGGCAGGAAAATGCCCGGATTGCAAAGCCAAGGAGACGAAGAAATGATGCTCGTGGTTGCACTTGTCGCTAGGTTGTCTACGCCCACTTGCACGGTGATGTAACAATGTATGTTAGGACATCTCAGAGCGCATCTCACTCTGAAGAACTATTCACCTCCCCACGCAGTCATGTTCTCTTTCTGTGATTTGCATTTGAAGTACGTTTTTTTGTGATGAAAGTCTTTACCAAGAGGCGAAGAAAGACGAATGTCCTTAATTTTAATCGTTTTCCCTGACCTCGCAAATTGCTCGAAACATGCTCCTGTACAGCTCCAATTCTAGTATCTTTCAACAATCTGCCTTGCAGCAAACTAGAAAGACACAAGACCAAAAACAGTGTCATTTTTGACTTTTCTGCGTTGATCAATTTGTCGATTAGCGAACGCTTTCCCTGTCGCATGCAATAATTTCTGAAAGCAAGGATCGGCGATTGGACTTTGGGTATATCATGTGTCCTCGAGCATCCGATAAAGATCACGCACACCCTCAAACGTAGTGGGCGTCACCAGATTCTGGCAATCTAACAGTTCTCGCGCTTGGGAGGACCAAGAGGGACACCAGTAGGACGGTGGCGCAGAGGTTTCCTGCACAGGCTCTGACATTCGGTCGAGCACTCGGCTACGATTATACGGAAAGAGCCCGGCTTTTGACCAGCCGGGCCAGGTGTTATGTGTGGTCATAGTTGATTCACGACCCTGACGATCCAAAAGAACGAAGTGCTCCTGGTTGACTGTGTCTGCTCCACCGGCATCACTCTGCCTAGCGAGTAGTACTGCCAGAACCTTCCATGTCGTGGAGGTATCGGATGTCCGTGTTGAACGCCCATAGGACAATGTGATATCTCAAAATTCTCCTATTTTGTCGACCACATACCCAACAGACCGATCAGCTGGCGCCACCTATGATTTCTGAGTACAGTACTTCTGTCGCGAACGAGTACTTCCTACAAGCCATGTGAATTCATGTAATCGTTCCGCTGCTCATGTGTCTTGATACTCCTACAATGAGTTGTCCTGAGGCTCTGCTAGTCCGCAAAACTCCATCGGGAGCTCGCCACATGTTATGGTCTGTCGATCCCAGTCACGATGTATCTGAAGTCGAGGCGAGAGGTTCCAGGACTGCATGCAGACAAGTCAGCATGTAATTTATTTTGCATGACTGATGATGATCTAGGATCACCAGTCGCAACAAGCTAGTGCTGAACCCTTCACTGTTGGTGGCGCTAACTTGCTCTGCTTGTCCAGTGATCTAGATGAGGTTACAAGCCGCTACCACACTTACTTCAGCAGCAACATTCCGCAGACCTACATCATGTCGGGTGAATGCAGGACAAGTCTCGACAAGCAACGCAGGGCACTTGATACAGGATGTCTCGATGAGATGTCGCCGGCGCCACGAATCGGAGAAAACCTTGTCACCGTTAGGCATGTCTCACCACCAGAATCCTCCCCTTTCCGGTTGTCCACCTGCCGCATAGGTTACTTCAACACATTGACGGGGGATAGAACTCCGAGCAGCACCAATGGATTCAAGCTGTATATGCCAAAGTTGTGTAGGGCGTCTGATCTACACAGTATTCACCCTAGCTCATTGTATTCGTTAATCTGTTTTGATTGCGATTCAAACGGCTTGAGCATCTAGGTTGTTTGCAGATATTCGATAACGTCGGTGCTGCAGAAAATGAGGCGGATGATATAGGGTGCCGAATCTTACCAGACCTGGTCTTTAAAACTCTTATACAGCACTCAGATTTTGGTTCATAACCGTGTGCCTTGTGTCGCCAGCAGCTTAAGGCTATCACGAATCATTATGGCTTTGATCGTAGCTACCACAAGATGCTCCTTTAGCGAAAGAGACCACGAGAGTTTCAACGGAACGGGATTCTGAGCAGTAGAGGTCTGTAGCAGTGCAAACATCCTCGTAAAATTGTAAATGGAATAACCTATGGTCAAGCACCCCGCTATCCCTCATCATTCAAGTATCTTTCGCCTTGCTGTTGATATTGCTGCAACTCTCTCAGCTGTGCTATAGTTATTTGGAGCTGCCTTGCCACCATGTCAATAAGTAGTGTGATCACGGCATAGTTATCATCAACACTTCTTCCAGCCCGTACATCAAGCTCCTCGACCCTTTTGCTCAAGCTTGAGAGGGATTTGGAAAGCATAGCAATTGATTTCTCGGCGCTCCCCAAACGGGCCTCAAAATCCTCGAGGCGATTCTCAATCGCTCGGTCATCAGACAACATACGAGTGTGCATGCTTCCGAGCTTAGCGATTGAACTGGTGAAGGTCAGACACGAGCGTACTAAGTTATAAGGAAAGATGAGAATCATTACCCCTCAGCGCTTTGCGCGCGGAGACGAATCTCCTGAAAGCGTCCTTCGAGTTGATCTTCGAGATGTACAAGTTGCAACGAGAACGTTCGCAGCGATTCAGGGGACCGAAACTGAGATTTGTTTAGAAGTGTACGCTGACTCTGAAAAGCCATCCTTTCAGTATCCCACAACGTCGCTCAAAAAATGTGGGGAAAAGCAAAGAGCTCGTGCGGTGCATTTAGGGATTCTAATATGCGGAGCTCACAACGTGGCGTAGCAGAAACCCTATCTGGGCGCTTAGATATATTGAACACTACCAATCAGCCTCGATGCCGCCGCCATAGACCAACGTTGCGCTAGACGCATAAGTGAGTAGCTTGCCAACACGTGAAACAGATGCGAAGCGTGGTCACCCAGAAAGATCGTAAGGGACAGAGAGAACCTCCTGCTGCGTTTCCTAGAATGTTGCGATAGCTTTGGAGTCGCCCTCAGCGCTTGAGTCTGAAATACAGTACAAAAAGGTGGGTCTACAAAAACCCTGAGCATGTGTTATATCGTCTCTTGTCGCAAGCGGTAAGCTTCAGCGAGAGCCTACATCTGACAGTTAGATCTTCTATGATGTTGATGGGAAAGGATGCAGAACGTGTGAAAGCCTTATTCTCCGAAGCGAGCTGTCAATGAATTCCCACTGCTTGTCCTCAATCAGATCTTTTAACCAACAATTCGACCTTTCGCCACTACAAATAACTTCTGAACCACAAAAATTGCTTTTGTCAGTCCAGCACACGAACTTATGTCAGTTGTCAGTCCCTCTTGCGCTCAGTTGCGAAAGTCAGATAAAAGAGGACAGCGCTTGAGCGCGGATCAATTTCGCCAAGACAGCTTGTCGACTTGACAACATGGTCCGAGCGACAGTCGGCGAGTGCTAGAGCCAATCACAATTCCGGGCAGTCATGCCGCTTTCAGCTCGTTGCCAACCGCCTTCGATGGGCGTTCTCATCTGGTCCCTCGACCAAAATTTAGCATCTGTACGAATCTTGCTCCCTCTCGGTGTGGGGGAAGCCACCCTTCAGTCTTCTGCAGAAGCAGAGATCCGATTAAATCTTACTAGAGCTGACGCTGCACATGTTGTGCCATAGCCTTCACCTAGGCGTTGCAATGACACCTTCTCGTGAAAGAATGGGATTGCATTACTAAGCCATCTGTCGATTCCCAGCACATCGACCGGCAAGCGAGGCACGCCATTTACAAGAGAAACAGACAACGCAATTCATGACTCGAGCTTTCATTACCTTTGACATGAAACTCAGATCATTGATAATGCGTTCTCTAACAAAACAGCAAACTCGACGGAGAGTTTTATTCCAAATATGTACGCGTGAATTCAAAAAGCAACAAGCAAGACGATTAAACACTCATCTCATGTCTACGGGCAGTACTTCTAGAACGGCTGTTCACCTTGTTTGCAATCGCAACAAACTCCCTTCAAGTCGCAATCGTGACGATAACTTCCAAATGGCGTCGCTTTACAGCCGTCCATTGCGCACCTGCTCACATAGGCAGAACCACAACGCCCACAAATCTTCTGATAACGTGACAAGGCACCCAGACGTCGGAAGAGATTGAATGCGAGGCCATCCACTTGTTCAACAGCTTCGCTGAATCCACTTTCGGCGACTAGTCTGTGTGCGTTCTCTAAGATCATCACTTCGATGATATCGCGTATTTCGTTCTCACGCTCAGCAGCCCGGTTGTAGACAACGGGTATAGCTGTGATCAAGTCGTGAGTGTCCCAGTTACTGCTTGCCATTGAGCTGAACTTCGCGACCGCGGTATCCATTAATGGCCCAATACCGTATTTTTCTGCGATACTGAACATTCTGGCATGTATCGTGAGGAGATTCCTAACTGGCAAGTGAGCTGCGTTCGCTGTGTCAGTCTTCGGAAAGCGGCGAACGTTCGCGATTTATTTGCTTGCCTTTTCCCTCTTCCTCTTCCTCGTCATATGCCGTTGGTTCCTCTGCCTGAACCATGGAAGGATCTCCGTCTGACGGTCCCGGTTCAGGTCTCGCTTCATCTCCTTGCTCCAATCGCGACTCAATCGTCCAATCATATTTAACCCCTTCCTCCTGCGCCTCCCCCTCTGAAGAAATGTCCATTCCGATTGCATCAGCTGCAACCCTCGATTTGATCCCTGTAATCAGGCCTGGAAAGTAGTCACCGAGATAGAAGTAGTCTACCATCAATTGTACTGACTTGGGATCGTCATCTGCTGTGTGGTTATCGTCATCTCTGGCGGGTTCGAGTTCGATTACACCAGTCATCCCTTCCTATCAGTAGATTAGGACAGTATCCGCTATTCGCTTAAGCTGATACTCACTTTCCACTTGCCATCTTCACAAGCCTTCTTAAAGAAGTCTGATTGCGGACAGACAATGCATTTGTGTACCTTAGCCTCAAAATGGCCGCATCTGATCTTCAGGTCCGAATAGGCGCCGCTCATTCTAAGTCTGATTTGCCGTTAGTGAATGCGCTCTCTCACGTACATAACCTCTAAATAATTGAGGTGCGTACTCGAATAGCAACTGATGATCGTGATCGCGTGAGGCCATCTTCGCCATGCCCCCTGATAGGATGTCTCCAGGTAAGGCTGTCGTGTGGACAAGAAATGACAGTCTGAGGGGACGCACTGTATCATATGACTGACGATGGCAAAATTCGCTACTTCCCGTGCATTTTGCTAAGCGAGGATTTGACCAAAGGCGCGTACATCGTGGCTTAAATGTATGCAGGATGGCATCAGATCAACAGGCGCTTAGATGCGGGGCCAGAGTGCTTCAGCTTCACAGCGCGGATATTGACGCAAAGAAGAGAAACAGAGCGCGGCGAACCCGAAAGTTTTGCCCAAATGGTCTTGTGCTTATCAGAATAGGTTGCCTCTATATATGAAGTCGAATCTGTACCGTTAATCACGGCATTGACCCGATCTGTCACTGCACGAAAGCGCTCACAACCTGGTACCGCACTGCAACGCATCATGCAATGTAGTGAGCCCGTGATCAATGGCCGCACCTACTGTCCTCGACCTTGAAAAACTCCCAGAGCCGCTGTGGCTTCGTCACAGCCTCAGCGCATCGATGACGCGCTGTTCAGAGTGTCTAGAGGAGGTCCGTCTCCGCCGTGCCAATCTTAGCCAATGCTGCCCCTGCTTCGCTAAAATACCTGCCCAGCGATAATGCTTTTGTCTTCCAACTGTTCGGTTTCTTTGTTTGGTTCCCGTGCTATAAATTTAGTTCACGTTCTTGTTCTCGCACACAAAAAATGTCACCCAATGTGGATCATCAGGTTGGCGCAGCCGTGTGTACCCATGTGCCCTGGTCGACAGGAGGCGCCACCTTTCAAGACTAGGCCGAGCTCAATGTCATGATTGATGCTTCTGACAAATGCTACGCCAATCAGGCGTGGAAAGAGAACTTGGCGTTCCTTGAAAGGATTCGTGATTACGCAGCAGATTGCATGCTTTAGCCGCCAGGGTTGGTTTCACCGGTCAAGAAAGCGCCAATCGAAGCGAACGGCATCAACACAGTCACCAAAGCCAAGAACAACGGCTTTTTCAGATGTTGTACAAGAAGAAGCGTTGATTTCTACTGAAGTCGATTTCCCTGATGAATGATGCTTTCATCTCCTGCAACATGCCCAGCTCTCCCCCCCATCGAGAAAACCGCCTTACCTTGGCTCAGCCTCATGTGAGTGGTTTGTCAGTTGCCTCTAATCAAGCTGCATTACCACCACTCCGCCAACCTACTCGTATATACCCTAAGAACACCATCGTTCGCGCCAAACACAGCCGCGTTACTCTCGCCCAGTCCAGGCGAAGACGCAGGGAGTATCCTGAAGATGACGCCTCTCAGGACACATTTCCAACTCCCAGTGGGGCTAAGACGTGTGTATTGCGCTCGGGCACTCCAATCTGCGGGCAGGATGCAGTGGTCACTACACAAACGGCAAAGCTCAATGCAAGTGAAAGACGAGAAGAGGCCGTCGGACCGGCTGACGGAAATGATGTTCCCCATACTAATTCGTGCTTCCTTTGCTTGCAAAATGGAGGCCGTCAATACACCGTCTTGGTCAAGTTCGCCTGGCCTGGAAGACCAATTTTCAGAAAAGGAAAATCGTTGGGAAGAAAGTCAAAAAAGTCAACGATGAATGCAGCGGAGATACCGTCTGAATTCAGACAAGAAGGGACCCAAGCGCAGGTCATGCAGGCTATACAAGACGCAATTTATCAGCATTCTGGAAGTTGGAAGCGATGGCTGTGGTGCTACGAAATACGTACTGCTGAGGAGATCAAGGTCAGTGGCGTGCGGTGCATGAAGAATACCTCCTAACGTTGTTTCCAGTTCTATTTTGACGATATCAGCAAGGATGGTCGGGCTCCAGTCCAAGTCATACCCCTGACAGCAGGCACAATACGACAAGAGGCCCAGAAAGTCATGGATGACGCGCCGTCTAATGTGGACTACGACTACGATGCGGCATGCTGGGGTGCGCCATATCACACAGATGAATGCCGCGTAGGTCAGGATCATGGCGTACCATGTATCCAAGATCGCTTGTCTGAAGCATCTACACGACTGCGCGGATATCGCTCACAGCATTGGTTGAGAGAATGTTTACAGAAGCCTGAGCGAGCTGAAACAAGGCGATTCCTTGAACAAGGTCTTTTGCAGAGGAGTTTTGTGTATCGAGATGAAGACGTAAGATATATCACCTACATCATGTCGGACATGTTTTTAATCGAGAACAGGCTGTCTCGTTACCGGTGGATGCCCAAACTTTGGCGAACTCGACAGAGATGCGAGGCCTTTTCGTGACAATGGGATGGAACGTAGACCGCATGCTTCTCCATGTGCGAGTGGGAGTCATATATACACTCGTGGGACTGGCAGTTGTCTGGCTTGGTTCCGTGCTTTGGGCCGGACACAGAGGGGACTGGAGCACCGCGTTAGCATTTGGTCAGCTGCTTGCGGCCTCCCTTGCTCTGATTCTACATCATGCTTGATCCTATCTAACTTACTGTAATTTACATCGATTTTTCGACATAGCTCAGCGGTCATCCTCAGCGGACGGTGGTTGGGAACCGGCTGCCTGGAGCAGCTGCGCTACCTCCGTGTAGCCACCAACTGAGGCAACAGAGCATCCACCCTGCGCGTTGACATCGGCGTCTTTGCCGAGCAACAGGTGCACCAACTCCGTGTGGGGCTGGACGGCGAAGTGAAGACTTGCATCTAATTGTCAGGCTATATTTCGATGGATGCGAGTCTCCCGACCGCATACCGCCATTTACTCAACCTTGCAGCAGGGTCTGAAATCTTCTTTAACCAAGGCTATTTATGTATGACCGATTTCTGGTCAGTTCTGACTTCATCGTCATCATCGTATAGCGTAAGGTATGGACTACTACAAATGCGAGTCTTCATCATCATCCAGTCGATCGAAATGGATCCGCTCAATGCTAAATGTAAACTTGTCGTCCAAGATTCCGATCACAAAAGATGCTTTGAGATTCTTTACTTAGACGGTGGCGAAATCAATCAACTACGGTCGACGCCATCAAAGCCGGCTTTGCCAACATCGGCCGTGCTTGCATCCCTCACACAATCTCCTCTGGTGTGGCCTTTTGCTATGGCCAGAGATGCTTGCCTCTTGCAACTTAATGCCCGACCATTTGGCAAGTCTGTATGAGACTCTTTCCGCGTAGGAACTGTCCAGCTCAGGCCGACTGAGAGTATCACAGGACTCGCAACGTTGATAATAAACGCGGGCGTTATAGTGGAGATCCGATAGCTTTCGAATTGTGATGGCGATCTGCTTACTCGTCCATCTCGTCTTTGGGCATGAATCATTGGTGCAGAAGAACGTCCCCATGATGCTAGTGTCGTACTCCTTCAGGAAGTCGTGCGGGTCGTCAATAGGTGCGAAATCGAAAGATAGCCCATGTTGAAGGAGCAAACGGGACACATCGTGGTGAAGAGAGGGTCGCATGTCGAATGAGCGATTAGCTTCTTCCGCACTTTCGTCGTTTACGTGTGCACGTGAATCATGGATGTGTTGCTGCAGCGCCTGCTCCGTGTCGAAGGCTCGGTCGCAATC